>CM054933.1:2895679-2917963 GCA_029168755.2 Tillandsia fasciculata | reverse complement strand
TAATATAAAAATATTAATTAAATAATAATTTAATTTATTTAATTAATTATTGTTAGATAATTTTAAATATTAATTGATAAAATAATTAACAATAATGAGTATGGCTAATAAATAATTTAATTAACTACAAATAATTTAATAAATTAATAAATTAATTATTTAATTATTTAATAGTTAAATAATTAGGTAATAAAATAATTAGATTAGTCAAAATATTAAATTAATTAAAGAGTTAACATAATAATTAAAACTATATTTACTTTAATTAAGCTTATTCTCAAATGGGAATAAGTTTGTATCGGAAAAAGACTGGAACAGTAGTTCAAAACCAAACGCGTTTGAAAGAATAAGACTGGAACAAGATCTTATTCCAGATTTTGTTCCGAAAACAAATAATGTCGCAGTTTCTAGTCGAAATATATGTTTTAGTAGAAAATTTGAACTTAGAATTTTTTTTAATATCATTATATAAAATAATCGTTATATCCTATAATTTTACACTATCAATCATTTTTATTTATTTAAACACTACTTTAAAATTTTAATTTTATTTTTTAAATTTTTTATTTATGTTATTTAAATAATATTTTGATTTTAAGATTTCTATATATTATTTATCTCTATAAATTTAGTTAGTTTATCTCATATAATTTTTAAAATTATAAATTTATTAAAGTAAGTAATCAATATTTTGATGCCTAAATATAATTGGCTTACTCAAATCAAATAAATTGAAAAATTAGATAATAAAATTAAAATTTTATAAATTTGGATAACAAATTCAAAATGATTTATAATTCAAGTAGGTTATATACGTTGTTATTAAAAAAAATTATATTAGTATAGTCGTTTATGAATAATACTATATTCGTAAAAAAAATTTATAATATTTTACAAACTAATATACATTATCTTATTTTATCAATAAAAAAAGTATAGATTAAGAGAAGGTTAGTATCACTTATAATTTCAAAGTTCAAATTTAATCATTAATTAGTTGTATAGTTTTATAGTATTGTATAATTTGTTTATAAGAAAAGTATTTTTTTTGCATAATGCTATAATTTTTGCAAATATTGTTATCTTTTCTATTACTCTCTCTACAAATTTTATAAACATAATATTTTATACAATTTTATAATTATTTATATATTACAGTTTTTATATATTATTACCTCCCACACCGCTATAGTGTCTTTACCAATCGTAAAGTATCTTTTGTTAGATCATTCTATGCCATTATAAGAATTCTTACCGCTATTATGTCTTTTTAAAAATAGTATGATGCAAGATACCTAATATATTTTAGATTTCAAAAAAATACTAGTATCTTTTCTAAATTCATATTTTATAAGTCAAGTATTTTTTGAATGAAAAGGTAACACTATATATAGAAATTTCTCTTTTTTAGTTTTTTATTATAACATATCATATTTATGCCAATAAATATGAAATTATAAATTGTGAATATAAAATTAATTATATATTTTAAAAATATAAAAATATCTCAAATTAAAATTGTATAATATATCTAATAAATTAAATTTTAATTTATAATTTATCGTAATTAAGTTTTAGAATACCATGCACATGATGCATAAAGTAACTTTAAAAAAAAATTAAATAATTAGTTTTATCCAAAATATGCACCATATTTTTAATGCCAAAAATATTTGCAAACTTTAGATTGTGACACACATCATAGATCTGGGATTAGAAAAGTATAAGTTTTAATACAATAAATGTGCTAAAAATATAATTTGCAATATATGAATTTTTTTAAATATTATAAAATATATTTAATAAATTAAATTCTAATTTTGAGTCCTCTACCATTTTGTTGATAAATTACGAATTTATTATGCAGTATATTAATATGCAAATTGACTTGCAATAAGTAAAAGTATCAAAATATGCACTATTTTTATACACATATTTTTGAAAATCTAGCTACCTTCATGCTCAAAATAGCCAAAATAATCCTATTTATTGTCTTTCATACTTTTGTGAATTATAAGCTGTTCAATAATATAATCTATTATATATAATATTAATATGATGACAAGCTTAAAAAAGAAAACATGCTTCCAAATATAAAATAAAATATTTTTTGAAAAAAAGACTCTAATTTAAAACTTCTGTAATGCTATTTCAAGAAGGTTTGTTATACTATTTCCTTACTTTCTTAAAAAAGAACTTACTTAAGTCTTTAAAAGAAGGCTAAATTACAGAAAATTTTTCTTTAATATTCTGCTTTTTTTTACTTTACCCCTCTATCTTTTAAAAACCTATATTTTAGCCTCTCGTAATTACATAATTATCTTTAGGAAGCAACGACATTAACCGAATAGGCGAAATGACGATACTGCCCTTATCCTTGTCCACAGAACAGGCGTCGCGGTCACGCTCTCTCTAATAGCCCGAGACCCGAACTCCTCCATCCACAATACCGCCGCCGGAGAAGACGGCTACTCCGACGGCGAAGCCGGTTTGCGGTTTGGAGTTCGAGGAGGATGATGGGGCGAAGATGGACGTAGAAGAGGAGGAGGATAGGGTCGGGAAGGAGCGGCGCGTGACACCGTGTTCCCATTGGCGGCGGCGATGGATGCGGCACTACCCGGCGAGCGGTGAAGGGGTAGGGGACGGGATGGGGTTTGAAGGGTATTTCCGATATATCCACTAAGAAATTGACGGTTTACTCACTAAATACTAGCGGCGAAAGGTAAATGCACAATTCCGTAATTACGAGAGAGCAAAATATAGATTTTTAAAAAACAGGAGAGTAAAATAAAAAAGCGAGATATTATTGGAGGGTTTTTGTAATTTAGCCCCAAAAGTATCTAGAATTTGAGAAAATCCTTTTATACTATTTTCTTGCTTCCTTGTTAGACTATAATGGCAAATTGAGAGACATAAAGGCATTTCAATCTCAAGAATATATTCTCAAACATCATATAAAGTAGAAAGCATGTTAGTATCCAAGACCACAAAGTTCAATTAATGATTCACTACCCGGAAAACTCTCTTTATTTATTGTTAATTCGATCTATTTATGATTGAGCAATCAAAAAATTAGCATTCATTGCTTTCGAAATATTGAATTAAACTTCTTTGGTCTAGAGTGCAAATTTAGGATTGTTGTGATCTTTCAAGAATATTACAAAAAAATTTGTAAATTTTAGTCTATTTTTTCTTTATTTTTTATTATTTTGACTGAGTACCTGTATAACAAAATAATCAAATGTATATAAAAGAATGCATCCATTATGTAGCACACAAGTATAAAAATGAATATGAAACTAAAAATAATATAATTAAATTATATAAGACAAATTGTAAAAATATTACCTAGATACAAAAAATAATTCAAAAATTTTTAAAAAATAAACCAAAAAAAAAAACAAAAGATTAGATCCATAATCAAAATTTCTTCAAAGAACATTACACACGAAAAAGACATATTGGTCTCCAATTTCTGTATTTTTTTTCGAACAAAAAGAGTGAGTTATTCTCATCACCAAAAAAATTTAGTACTTATCCTATATTCTTTTTTTTTTCCAAAGCAATATTGTAGATCACACTTTAAGAAAAGAAAAAAAGAATAGTTCATGAAGAAAACAAAAAAAGGGCAACGGTTAAAAAAAAAAAAAAAAAAAAGCGAGTTTTCAAGCACGATGAATCGAAATTTTTTTAGATGTTATGATCTTTTTTTTTTCTCCAGTATTATACTGTAAGGCTCATTTGTTTAGTAAATTTTTAAGTTGGTTAGAATGACCAAACACACGACTAAAAACGAAAAAAAAAAAACCCGAAGTTTCTTAAAAAAAAAAAACTAATTATTCTGTTTTGAAGATTTACGAAAGCTCAAATTAATTTGTCATATGCCAATAACACTCTTACTATTAATGAAAAGAGAAGACTATAAAATTTTATCTTTTATATATATATTTTTTAGTATAACAATATATATATATATATATAATTATGGTAATAATATAAAATTATAAATTTATATCATAAACTAGGGTATTAAATTATATATTTTAATAATTTAAATTATATGGTATATTTAGCAAATTCAATATTAATTTGGAGTCCACTGTAATTAAGTTTTAAAAATTATGGTGCACAAGATGTGCATAGCAATTTTAAAAGAACTAAAATAATCAAATAGTTCTATCCAAAACGTGCATCACATTATTAATACCAAAAATATTCTAAAATATTTGTGATTTTGAATGTGCAAATATTTCTAATTGTAACATTTATTTAATAAATTAAATTTTAATTTTATATTCTTTACTATTCATAATTAGAAGTGAGATATTTATATGTAATGCTTAAAATGATCAAAATAGTTAAATTTGTTATGCACTATTCTCGAGTATAACATATGATATACTACATTAATACGTTGGAAAACTAAAAAAAAAAATGCTTACAAATCAAATAAAAAGAAAAAAAAAATAAAAAACCCTCTAATTTAAAATGTCTATAAACAAACCACTAACTTTTACAAAAATTTTATATAAACAATACTTTTACAGAAACTATAGCTATGCTAAACAGAAAATGCAAGAATGTGTATGCATCAATTCACGATGAAGAGCTCATTAATAAAATAAGTTCACTTTATCATACATTTTCATTAATTCAACATAAGGTTTTCCAAATCAATTTATCCTATAACAATTGTAAAACACTGGATCTTTTGCAGAGTGACAATGATGATGATCCCGCATGTGAATTCTCGGATCGGAGACGCAAAGCAAGATGATGATCTATTGCTGAGGGCAATGGCGTCGATGATAATCCATGCTCAAATCCTTATGATCGATCCACCACCATTGTTGAGGTATGTATCAGTTTCTCAAGGTGCATTTGGAGAGAAGGATGAATAAGAAGGAGGAGATAGATAGAGAGAAAAGGAGAGAGAGATTTGAATTTGATTTTTCTCACCAACTCTTTCTGTTACAACCGCCCCTATTTATAGAGTTGGTCAAGGACAATAATGTAAGTAATGGAGTACTAAAATGTAATAAAGGAAATGTGTGGTAGTAAGATGCATTGTAAGAATTAGGAGCAGACCCCACTGGATCACTTTGTATCTTGAGCCCGGACCTAGGAATGGGCTCTGGAAGCTGTCGGCATCGCTTAGGCTTGGGCCGCTACCTCAAAATGTTACGGGTCGGTTTGTATCATTCTCTATTCGATCCATTTGCTCACCACCTTAATGGCGAAGCTTCTGAGCCTCCTCATGCCTTGCAGTTGGTTTTCACTATCCTTGGTTCCTGCGCTCCTCTTAAGTCTTATGGCACCTTCTTACCTTCTCCGAAGCCTTTCTGCACCCCTCTTTTCTTCTACAAATTCATAGAGCCCACTTGCCTTCACCCGAGCTCCACTCCCCTACTCTACTCGTATGTTCTCCTCTATACACATCTTCTTCCACATGAAGGAGACGAAGTGGCTTCTCTCGAAGATCGATCCCGGATCTTTATCTACACTCAAAGTTAAGTATCATTCCACACCTTATGCCTACAATTTTCCTTAACCCTACACTTTTGATATCTTTTTTTGTTTATTTATTTCAGGTGTTACAATCCCCTCCTCTTAAGAGATTTCCTGTCTTCAGGGAACAAACTCCAGAAACCTTTTCTTGAGAGCCCAATAGTCCTCCTACATGGCGAACTCTCTTAGAAGATTACTCCATTTGAGTAGAACCTTTATGACAGCCCTTTTCCATGCTTGACGATACGTCTCTCCAGCATTTTCTCGGGTTCAACCAATAATTGTCCCTCTCTTCCTGTCAAAGAAACATTAGATATAACTTTTTCTCCCAAAGATGGACTCTGCTTGAGTTGAGAGAAGTGAAATATGTATGCAACTTGTCCAATTTTATCTGTGATTTCGAAAGGTCCATAGAACTTTGCTACTAGTTTGGGATTCTTTCTTACAGCTACGAAAACCTGTCTATATGACTGTCATTTTAGATAAACCCAATTACCCATAGTATTCTCTATTTCCTTCCTATGCTTATCAATTTATTGTTTCATGCGATTTTGTGCCTCGATCAGTAGATCTTTTAGCTCCTTATTCAACTTTTTTCTATCGAACATCCACTCCTGGATTGCGTATGAAGTAGTTGCTCCTACAGTTGCCACAAAGGGGTTCAGGGGAGCTAACCCATAGAGAGCTTGATAGGGAGTCATTCCCAAGGAGGAATAATAGTTGGTATTATACCACCATTCCGCGTAAGGAAGCTACTTGCTTCACAAACTTAGGTGCTCCGTGCATATACATCGTAGATAGGTCTCCAAGCACCTATTGATCCTTTCTGTTTGGCAATCTGTTTCAGGATGGTATGCTATACTTATATGTAACTGGGTGCCCATAAGTTGGAACAACTCTTTCCATAATTTGGCTAGTAAAAATTTTATCTCTATCAGATACTATACTTCTCGGGCACCTATGTAATCTATACACAGAATCCATGAATATCTTTACTACGTCCATAGCCGAAAAAGGTTGCTTAAGGGAAAGGAAATGTGCATATTTGGTTAGTCGATTTACCACCACTAGAATAGTATCTTTACCTCCAGATTTTGGCAAAGACTCAATGAAGTCCATACCAATATATTGCCATACTTGTTTCCGAGTCGGTAAAGATTGTAATAACCCTGCACTCTTATGGTTAACTAGTTTGTTACGAGCACACATTCCACATCCTTTTTCCATACCCAGGCAACAGTAATATTGTTTGAGTCTTTGTAGGTATGTCGAATTCCTAAATGACCCTCTACCAAGGAATCATGAAACTGTTGTAGGAGTTTTTGTCTCAAATTCTTATTTTTCCTAACACATTTCTTTTCTTGGTTCCTCAAGACCCCTTGGTTAAACGTATAGTGCTTTAGGTATGCCGCTTCCGAGAGTGACCTTCTCTGTGATCTCCTCATACCTTCTATTACCAGTATAACTTTTCTCCACTTCTAGAGTCCATTCCGGTACTAAGGATACGATAGCAAGGACTTTAGCTTTCATTACATCCTGCCTAGATAATGCATTAGTTGCCTTATTCTCCTTACCCTTCCTATAATCTATAGTGTAGTCCAACCTCATAAGTTTCATCATTCCTTTCTGCTACATTGAGGTAGATATCTTCTGCTCTAACAAATGCTAAAGGCTTTTATGATCAGTCTTTATAATGAAACTCCTAGTGATTAAGTAGTGGCTTCATTTCTGGATGGTCATTAGTATTTGTTAGAGCAAATAAGAGGAAGAATCAACCCTCTTAACCTCTTGGGCTTTACTACCACCCAAAATGCTATAGCCAGGTTAAAAGGTTTAGTCCTATTTTTACCTTATATATATGACTAATCCAAATTCTAGGGGTATTGCATTCTTCCCCCCTTTAAGACTCGACGTCCACGTCAGGCTCAAGTACACTCACAAGTACCAGGCAATGTAAAACTCGTCTCGCTAGCCTTAGTCGATCTTGTGGGGAGCTACACTCCACCCACAACGATCATTAACTAGGGAGCCACGCTCTACACGCTATATAACCTTGGCTCAGCCGAGACTCATCTCACACTTTCTGCTGGTGATTGACTCTGAATCCAACTGTGACGCCCCAACTTCCGAGTGGGTCACCCATCCTAGAGCTACTTTAGCTCTAGCACGCTTAACCCTCTTAAACTCTTGGGTCTTTCTATCATCCAAAAAACTATAGCCGGGTTAAGAGGTTTAATCCTATTTATACCTTATATGTATGACTAATCCAAATTCTATGGGTGTTATATTTCGAGTCTCCCAATTCATCCAACATATTGTCAATGATAGGTATAAAAAAATTATCTTTGATAGTCATCTTGTTTAATTGTCTATAATCGATACACATCCTCCAGCTTCTATCTTTTTTCTTGACAAGTAAAACTGGAGAAGCAAATGGGCAATTGCTAGGTCGAATAATTGAGGTCTTTAGCATTTCTTATACTTGTTTCTCTATTTTGCTTTTCTAATCATATGAATGCCGATATGGCATGAGATTGACTAAGTTAGCTCCTACCTATAGGGGTATCCTATGATCCCCGAATCTCCTGGGAGGTAACCCCTTAGGTTCTTTAAAGATATCTTTAAATTACTCTAACAAACTCTATAATTTTTGGGGTGTTTCCTTTTCTCGCTCTTTATTATTTTTGACAAGGCAATGACTTAGGACACAATAATCCCCTACTTGTAACTCTTGATACCACTGCCTTACTATGATTAGCTTCAACTTGGCCCCTTCTATTATTCCTCTTAAGACTAAAGGTTGCCCCTCCTTAGTAATAGTTATAGAGTTCTACTGGAAGTCGAAGGTAATCTTTTCGTAAGATTTTAACCAATCAATTTCCAAAACTATACTTGAACCCTTCAACCTAATGACCCTTATATCAGCCTTAAATAAGGCCCCTACATAAGCCAATTGAATTCAGGGCTCAGTAACTTTCTAAGTACCTTTTAGCCATTGGCTACAGTAACTATCAAATGAGTAGTCGCTACCATTGTGTCCTAATTTTCTTCGTCGTTTGAAAATTTATGAAGCTATGTGTACTTCCTGTATCAATGAGTATGGCAAGTGTCTTGTTCTTGCCTTCTCCCCATAAGTATCCTGAGGCCTCTCTCCACATAGGGCATATACTAATACTCCCAACTCCAATCTATCTTCCATTCTTTCCTCACCCTCACTGCCTTCTATTTTTTCTTTTACCTTCTCCACCAAACAATTTTCATCATAAATCTCGCAAAATTTCTCGACTCCTTAGAGAATATTAAAGGATTTAGTCTAGCAGACGTGGCCTGGGTGGTACATATCTCCACATTTATAGCACAATCCGGTTGTCCTTCTAAAATCCATGACTTGCTTACTACTTAGAGTCTAGTTGACAGAATTCTTCTATTGATTAGCTTGTTGGGGTTTAATGTAGTCCGAAGTCCTGCTCCTAGTTGCTACTGACACTGTCCTAAAGTTGTGGGGAAAGAGGTGTTGACCAAATCTCATTCTCTAACTTCCCTTAATTCTTTAACTCATGACTGCCAGAGCTCGCTCATGTAGCTTAGCTTGTTTATAAGTTTCTTCAAGAATCTCATGGTGGGCAATATCCATAAAAGGCATTAGCTCTTCTTTTAATCCATTGATATAACATGCAATGAAGTGCTCTTCAGTAATATGTGGATTATAGAACAGAAGTTGGGTCCAGAGTTCTTCAAATTTTTCTTGGTACCTCTCTATTGTCCCATACTGTTTCAAATTATTAAATTCTCTAACCAAGTACCTCACTCCGACCTGGGTAAACCTTCTGCAAACTATTTTCACAAACTCATCCCATGTGACCCCCTATTTGTTAATAAAGAAACGTTGTTTCCATGTCTTGGCTCGGCCCTTCAAATGTATGGCTGCTATGCTCATCCACTACGTCTAAGGTATCTGAAATATATCAAAGTATTGCTCACAAATTTCAATCCAAACTCTAGGTTTCTCTCCACTTGTGAAATTATATGAAACAACCGTTACACTCCAAAAGCTTAAGCTATTACAGAACGGTGTTTTATATATTTTATATTTAACACTATGATATTTTATATATTTTATATTTAACACTCTCCCTCACGTCTGGCGTGGACTTAATTACATAGGAAAAAATTAAATAATACCAGGAGCCTGACGGAATTCGAACTCAGGACCTCCTGCTCTGATACCATGTGAAATTATATGAAACAACCGTTATACTCTAAAAGCTTAAGCTATTAGAGAACAGTGTTTTATATATTTAATATTTAACACCACTGAAAATAAAAAATTCTAATTTCGGATAAGGAATGTGTGTCTGATACCCACTCTTGTTTCCCCCGTTACCTATCCTCAATACCTCTTCTACGCTTGACTCCTTAGAGGGTTTTGGCAGTATCCCTATCCCTTTGCCTTCGCCAATCTCCAAGGATTCGCCAATCTCTAAGGTTTTGGCAGTATCCCTATCCGAAATTCCAATTTTGGATAAGTGACTTTTTGTGTAAACTGAAAATATTATTATGGGGATTGGCAAGTTTGGTGGGATATTGCTGATTGGCTAAAAGCCTCAACAACTCCTCATGTTGGTTAGCACTGTCTCTCAGTATTGATTCATGCCCATTAACAATCTCTATTTGCAGGTCATTGTAGTGCCTTTGTTCTACTTCTCTAACCTTAGTTATTTGATTTGCTAACTCCTTCACCCTTCTCTGATATTCGGTAGTGAATTTTTGCATCCTCTCTTCTAGATTAACAATGTGTTTCCTCAGATCTCGCAGTTCAGATCTCGCAGCCTAGCCCCTTTCACTATTTTATTATTCTCATGGAAGAATCTGAATCTATTCTGACCCTTGCGCCCAATTGTAACCACAATAAGACCTTCTCGCAGATAGAGTGACACTACCCAGATTTTTCTAGTGATTCTTGCTACAGATTCAACCGTTTCTAATGGTTGATCATAGATCTAATTGCTTTTCTCGCAATCACATGAAATCACATACAAGTAATGTTTCAAAAGGGTGGTGTTCTTGATGTTACCTGAGATATGAAGCTAATTGTGTTTCTCGCTGCTGTGATGTTCAATTTCTCACCTGGGATCGGAACTGCTCTAATACCACTTGTAACACTCTAATTGGAATTGTAACCCACTCACTGGATCTCTTGCTAAGTCTAGGATGGCAATGATGATGATCCCACGTGTTAATTCCCAGATCAGAGACGCAACGCACCATGATGATCTATTGCTGAGGGTGATAGCGCCGATGATGATCCGTGCTTAGATCCTTAGGACCAATCCACTACCATTGTTGGGGTATGGATCAGTTTCTCAAGGTGCGTTTGGAGAGAAGGGAGAATATGAAAGAAGGGATAAATTGAGAGAGAGATTTGAAACTGATTGTTTTTCACTAACTCTTTCTATTACAACTACCCTTATTTATAGAGTTGATCAGGGACTAAAATGTAACTAATAGAGTAATAAAATGCAATTAAGAAAATATGTGGTAGTAAGATGCATCATAGGAACCGAAAGCGGACCCCACCAGTGTCACGCCCCAGGGTCGAAACTGCGACCCGGGCTCGCCAACAAATCCATCACCTATACGAAAACCCCGCATAGGCGAAGCATCCAACCTGCAAGAAAAATTTACAGCTAAACAGATATCAGAGGTATAAAATAAAATATTGTAAAACTCAATTCCAACACTGTACAACTAAAAATAATGAAACAATATCCATCTCCCAAAGATGATCATCATACAATATCCTCTGATACAATATCCAAGAATCCAAACGGGAAGATAAACTAAAATAATAATACATCAGTGTACAGGCTCTCAATACAAGTCAGATCCTCACAATACAATAGTCTCTCAAAAGTGGAAATAAAATAATCTACTAACAGTACTACAAATCTGCAATGTGGGGGTACAGCTACTCTCCAAAGACAGGTAGGGATCTAGCTCACGACTTCCTCGTCTCGAACAGCAATGGCAGAATCAGCAACTCCCGCCAATGACTCTGCAAAACAAAGAAGAAAAAAGAGAAATAAAGGGGAGAACCCCCAACGGATGTGAGAACTACACCAACAGGTAGCTCTCAGTGGGTACCGCCACCAAACCCGACGGTCTACCCACTAAGTCTACTAGAGGCATAAGATAACAATACAATAAAAATTGAACAAGAAAAGCTGGAGATACTCTACAGCTACCATGACTCTATCTAGATGCTCAATAGGTGATACAAATGAAAAAATATGCAACCACTCGCACCCAAGGTGCTCAATCGACCCAATCGAACTGACTGCCCCATAGGGTCCAGTCAAGCCTGCACCTACCTACTGTCATTACATCCACGGAGGACTGGACTTACATAGGGCGTCCGTGACTGCCAAAACTGGCCCAGCCAGAGGGACTGCGTCGACAAGTCGCGATACTAAAATAATAGGCCCACTCCGGACGGAGCACTCGATGGGCGCGACCCTACCGAGGAAAAAGGGTATCCGCGCATCTCTGTCGAGTTCAAGTGGCTCCTGCAGGCTATAATCAAAATCCACGCTCACTCTCAAAACGGAAGGACTCAAGGTCCTCAAACATCTCGCACGACGGTCGGAGTACTCTCAACGACTCAGCTAACCAGCTCTCACGAATCTTGAGACACTAACGAACTCAACCAACTCGTGGCACAAAACACACTGCCTGGAGATACTCCATAGCCGGGACCACTGTCGACTCAAACGGCTCCCAAAACGAAACGCCCAACTCGCCACGCTAAACACATAGGCTGGAGATACTCCACAGCCGTGATCGAGCCACAACTCAGGGCTAACAAAACTGGTCGGACGACACTCAACGACCCGGGACCACCGTCAACCCAAACGGTTCCCAACAACACTGACCGGAAGATACTCGACGGCCCGGGTGTAAGACCCGGCCTTTCCTTTGACCTTTCCGTTCGCCTTTTCTTTTGACGGTTCGACTTAGGGCCTGATTTTGGGGTTTTTCCAGGCTGTCCGTCGGGGCTCGCGGACATTTTTAGACGGTAGGGCTCGCGAAACGGAGCACGGGGACGCGATCGGTTCCGGATTCCGACTCCCGGTTCATCCAAAATAATTTTTCAAAGTTTGGACCCCCTTGTAAGTGCCCCGGGATCCGCGTTGGATCCGCACGGCTCGAGATATATTTATTTGGGAGAAAAGAAGGGACTTAGGGTTTTCCTTTTCCTCCCTTCTTCCGCTTTCCCTCTCGTAGCCGACGGCAAGGTGGAGACAAAAAGAAAGAAAGAAAAGAGATCGGGGGTTAACCGAGGACTCGGACGTGGGTGGATCGAACGGGCGGACATCCCTCTTCTCCCTTTTCTCCTCGCAAATCAAGGTACGGATTTATTCTTTTCGGAGTTCTTGATTTCGGAGATCACGGTAAAGGGGAGGGGCCGTTTTCCGGCTTTGGGGAGCAATCGGGGGCCGCCGTCGCCATCGCCGCCGCCGCCGCGCGGGCCGCCTGCGGGCGGGGCGCCGCGCGGGCGCCGCCCGCATGCAGGCACGCGCGGGGGAGGGGCCGCGCGGGCCGCATGCAGGCGGGGCGCCGCGCGGCAGAGCGCAGCGCGGGCGCCGCCCGCATGCAGGCACCGCGGGAGGGGGCCGCGCGGGCCGCATGCGGGCGGGGCGCCGCGCGGCAGCGCGCTGCGCAGGCGCCGCCCGTATGCAGGCACCGCGCGGCAGGGGGCCGCGCGGGCCGCATGCAGGCGGGGCGCCGCGCGGCAGTGCGCAGCGCGGGCGCCGCCCGCATGCAGGCACCGCGCGGCAGGGGGCCGCGCGGGCCGCATGCGGGCGGGGCGCCGCGCGGCAGCGCGCTGCGCGGGCGCCCGCCGCATGCAGGCACCGCGCGGCAGGGGGCCGCGCGGGCCGCATGCAGGCGGGGCGCTCGCGCGGCAGCGCGCTGCGCGGGCGCCTGCCCGCATGCAGGCACCGCGCGGCAGGGGGCCGCCGCGGGGCCGTGCAGGCGGGGCGCCGCGCGGCAGCGCGCTGCGCGGGCGCCCGCCCGCATGCAGGCACCGCGCGGCAGGGGGCCGCGCGGGCCGCATGCAGGCGGGGCCCGCGCGCGCAGCGCGCAGCGCGGGGCCCGCCCGCATGCAGGCACCGCGCGGCAGGGGGCCGCGCGGGCCGCATGCAGGCGGGGCGCCGCGCGGCAGCGCGCTGCGCCGCCCGCCCGCATGCAGGCACCGCGCGGCAGGGGGCCGCGCGGGCCGCATGCAGGCGGGGCGCCGCGCGGCAGCGCGCGCAGCGCGGGCGCCGCCCGCATGCAGGCACCGCGCGGACAGGGGCCGCGCGGGCCGCATGCAGGCGGGGCGCCGCGCGGCAGCGCGCAGCGCGGGCGCCGCCCGCATGCAGGCACCGCGCGGGCAGGGGCCGCGCGGGCCGCATGCCGGCGGGGCGCCGCGCTGCAGCGCGCAGCGCGGGCGCCGCCCGCATGCAGGCACCGCGCGGGCAGGGGCCGCGCGGGCCGCATGCAGGCGGGGCGCCGCGCGGCAGCACGCAGCGCGGGCCACCCGCGGGCTGCTTGCTGCGCAGCGATCGCGCCGTCGGGCCGCCACAGCGGGTTGGGGCCGTTGGGGCGTACCGCAGACGAACGGCGCACCGCATAGGTTGGTGCTGTGCGGGGGACCCCACCGCACGAGGTCCGGGGTTGGTGTGGGTTTTCGAGTCCCTTAGTCTTGACATATCCTTGTTCCTCCAGGAGTGCGGTACATCGTTGACGACGGGTGCGCGGACACGGACGAGCCGAGCGCAGGACGACACGCACGAGGTGGGTACCCCTTAGAACCTCTTTGTGCATGTTTCCTTTATTGTTATGTTTATCTTGTAAGGGGTAGTGGGGGTGACGTGTTCCTCCGGATTCATAAACGTCGCGGTGAGAGACTGGACGGGCAGATCGCCCGCTCCGAACAACAGTAGGGTTGTTTGGAGCGTACTAGCGATGAGGACGGTAATCAGTGTGACAGTCGGACGTAGCAAGGTGGGTTCCCCTCTCGACGGTTCTTGAGTCGGGAAACGAGGGTAATTGGTAAGAGCAAAGGTTTGACATGTTAAAATATTGCTAACCCCCGTATACGCTTACGTGTTTATTATCATCATATTTATGGCGACTGAGGGTCGTGGTGCTCGATGATACATCATGTTCGGGGTTGTTACCGAGGCAGGTGCTCGGTCCAGTTTACCGAGGTAGGTGCTCGGTCTGGTTGGCTGAGGTTGGTGCTCGGTCGATGCTCTTGTTTTGCTACACGCACACCGGCGGTTTGGCCACCGCAAGGGTGTGCTTTTCCGGAAAAGTGGTACGTTGACCCGTGTACCCCACGTGACGGTGACGTAATGGGGGCCCTCGTGGGTGGGGGGTGTGAGCGGTGATGCCGAGGCAGGTGCTCGGCGGCCGAGGTAGGTGCTCGGCGGGGTTTCCGAGATCGGTGCTCGGTGTGGTTGCCGGGGGAGGTGCCCGGTTTGTTTTACACGGGGTTTCTCACTGTTGGTTGCACATTGAGGAGGGCGGTTACTCTGGTTTTCAGTGGTTTGCCTTACGTTTAGCCCTTTTTGCATTTTACTGTCGATTGCACAGTGACGAGGGCGGTTGCTCTGATCTTTCTTACAGCTTGCTTTAGTTATAGCCTTCATGCTTTTCATACTTTGTATCTTGTGTCGCTGACTCCCCACTCTGTGACAGGTTCAGACAGGGGTGAGAGCTAGGGCGACGGTGAGGCCACGATATGAGGTCTGTCGGCCCTTCGAGGCTGCAGACTATGGTTAGTTCTTCTTCGGCTCATTTCATTATATGTTAATAGCTATGTGGGTGTGATACTTCTGTGAGGTTGTTTTGGATGTTGGGTTTATTATAGTACACTGTGGATGCATGTTTAGTTACTATCGGATAATTGGCCGTTTTCAAACTAAAAGAAAAGGATAGAAAACATTGCGAAAAGGATTTGAAAAATACTGGTGTCGAGTGGGCACCGTTTTCAAAACCCTGTGGATTTATGGATTTCGAAATGGCTTTGTAAAACTAGGGTGTCGTGTGGGCACCGCTTTCAAACCCTGCGGTTTTATCCTTTCAAAAAAATAGTCGGCCTCTTTATTGCTTATAGAAAATGGCTGTGTGTATTTGATGATTGAACTAGTGTGGTTAAAGGTATGATATTATGGACTTTGTAGTCAGGACGCCGTGCATATACAAAGGAGACTCTGCCCGTTTGTAGAGTGAATTTGTATATGCGGCGGGTCTGGGCACGAGCCGGGGGAGATCGGTTTCAAAAAAAAAATATACAAGCAAATTTGAGAGCCAGCGGTGGCTCTTCTTCCGCGCGTTGAACCCCCGGGGCGTGACAGATTAAGATGGTATCAGAGAAAAACAACTTTAACCACAGTAGTCGCCGCCCAACATCCACAGAAGCACATTACCACTAGCTACTAACTAATGGAATGATCAGGTTATAGGTGCGTAGAGATGCGAGAGTGCGGGATTGTTAAGTTTTGTTTCTCGGTTTAACTCGGGTGTTGTGCTAGGGTAGTCGGGTTGGTTTGGAGGTTGGGGTCGAGGCCGGCTGCCACCGGGTTCGAGGAGGTGGCTGGGAAGCGATAGATTAAGCAACCGGCACAGGACACGGTGGGACTGCCGACGGTGCTCATGCACCCGGTGCGGCTGTTATCACCGCAGATCGTTGTGTCGGCTTTTGTCTTCCAAACCCCTTCCTCTGCCGACGCCTGGTCGTCGTTAGTAATGGTAACTGGTGGCAGGGTAATCCGCCGGTGGTCGTTAGTGTGTCGGCCGTCATGTCGGACATGGGTAACCGGGGTGGCTCTTGTCTAAGGTTGTACCTTTTAGGTCTTCCGGTTTAGGGTACAACGGATTGTCGGCCGAATCTTTTGCACCTTGGGTAAGGTATGCGTGGGAATGAGGACTCTTCCCCTACGGCTGTTACCAACCGTTCAATTGTTGTTGTGAACATTGCGACGGTTGTAGAAATCTTCCTGGTAGGGTTTAAGGTGCCCCTTTAGGTTAAAAAGGAGATCACCGGGACTAGTAAACCTTGTTCGTTTGGGATCAACTTTGGTTAGAGAGGCCATGCCTCGTTTCGCACGAGTGTGCGTAAGTGGCGACTTTTCTTTGGGTGTTTAGTTTTTTGGACGCTGGATAGTGCCGGTTAGCTCCTTTTGAGGGGGGGTTGTGGTGGTGTAGCGCTGAGTTGAGTTCTTACGTTCGGCGCAAGAGGGTTAGTTAGGTCCTTTCACTAATGGGGTGACGCGTGATCCCTCGAGTGCGCATAGTAAACCTAGGTAGTTTGATGACATGGTGATTCTCGCTTTTATCGTTCCTTATCCTTTCCCGACCCGATGGGTTTTGGATGGGTAGTCTACCGTATCTGGAGGCCATTGTCTTAGCGGACCTAGAGCTCAGAGTCCTCTCGGTTGGGAGTGGCCCGTGTTGGTGACGAGTGGAGGTGGTCCGTGTTGGTGACGGGTGGGTTCGTTGTTTTCAAAGGAGGACTGCTAGTAGGCGGTGACCCGGCTGGTTTGGTTGACACATCCTGTTGTCTCACGAGGGTATTAGTGTGGGTTCCCCCTTTGTGGTCGGGTTAATTTGGGCATTTAAGGGCCCGTCGGTCCGGGTTTGGTGGTAGGACCGGAGTACCTCGACGCATCGCGAGACTTTGGTTGCTGACTGATCAGCACCGTCAGAGGGGGTCTGCGAACCGGTGGCGTCATAACAGAGAACTCCCAGCCGAGGAGCAGACTTACTCAGGTTAGTTTCGATCAAGAGGGACGGAACGGTAAGGTTGCCGAGCGGGTTGAGCCGTCGGTAGTCTGAAATCTTAGGGCAGATCAGTCCGGTGGCTCTCCGTTCAAGGTTACCACCGAGTTTCGCCCAGAGATGTAGGGCGCTTCGCGTGTCATTGCTTCGGGGGTGGATATTTGTACGCCCCAGCGGTGTTCATGGGTGTGTTGAACGGAATGTTCAGACCCTTCTTGGATCAACTCGCGTACGGGCGAGGAGCGTTTACGAGTGACCTTGCAGACTCTCAGGGACCAGAGAGTGTAGGCCAAACTCCAAAGGTGTGAGTTTGGGCATCGCGAGGTGGGCTCTTTGGGACGGCTAAAAGTCAGGAGAGCTTCGAAGAACGCAAGGTTCGGTTAACGCGGGCACCACTGTATACACTATCGGCACCGGTGAGAATTTTGGGGTTTATGGTGATGCATCACGGAACGGACTTGGAAGTGTGGTGAGGTAGCAGGGGAAAGTTAAGACCCTAAGCGGACTCTTGGTGGCTTAATTTGACAAGGGTTGTAGCACAACTCGTGACTCGACATTGGGTTGGTCGTCGAATAAAGGCCGAACGTCAGCGCCCGGCGGGGAAACTGCAATCTCTCCTAGTGCCAGAGAGAAACGAGTGGTTCATGAGGAGCGCAAGTCGGACATGTTTGGGCACTTTCCCCATTTATGAGATTCCTGGTGTTTTCAAGTTTCGAGGACGAAACTTCTTTTAAGGTGTGAGTGATGTAATACTCGGGAATATTGTGTTAGTGTAAAGAGTGGTTTTCAGGTGCGAATGTGTGCGAGGAAAAAATTAACCTTAGTGGTGTGTACCGGTGTACGGATGGCACAGTTGCCGAAGCACAATTTCCGCCTTTCCGATCCGAGTCTGATCTCGGAAATCTGAGGTCGCCAGTGCGACCGTCTCAACGAATCGAGTGAAAATGGTATAGACCGTTTGTCGATCCGACGGTCGGATCGTCCTGAACTTAGCAAGGAAACTAGTGGGACCCGCGACTTAAGTGAATAGTGAAGTGAATAGTAACCCCTGATTTTTTTTTCCCTCGCTAGCCAACGTCGGCCGATCGACTGTCTGGAGTCCGAATCTGACGATCCAGGTAGTCGATTGGAATGGCGTCGTCGTTCTGAGCGCAGTGGCGATGACTAATTTTTCGTTTGACGAGCCGGAAGCATCTTAAAGCGTGCAGAACTATTTATTTTACCGTATTTGATGGATTTTTTAAAATTATAGGGGATCGAATGCACGCCCTACCGCCGAACCTTGACCGAGTCCATAACGTGTTCCACGTGTCCATGCTTCGGAAGTATCTCCCCGATCCATCGCGAGTGCTCGACGTCTCTGCAATTGAGCTTAAGGAGGACCTGAGTTTCGAGGAAGTGCCGGTGCGGATTCTAGCACGAGAGGACAAAAAGTTACGAAGCCGGACAATTCCCTACGTGAAGCTGCTCTGGAGCAATCAGGAAGAACGTGAGGCAACTTGGGAACCAGAGTCAAAGATGAGGGAGTGCTACCCGGACCTCTTCGCCGCGGGTGTGAGTTGAGTTTCGAGGACGAAACTCGTTTTTAGCGGTGAGTGGTGTAAGACCCGGCCTTTCCTTTGACCTTTCCGTTCGCCTTTTCTTTTGACGGTTCGACTTAGGGCCTGATTTTGGGGTTTTTCCAGGCTGTCCGTCGGGGCTCGCGGACATTTTTAGACGGTAGGGCTCGCGAAACGGAGCACGGGGACGCGATCGGTTCCGGATTCCGACTCCCGGTTCATCCAGAATAATTTTTCAAAGTTTGGACCCCCTTGTAAGTGCCCCGGGATCCGCGTTGGATCCGCACGGCTCGAGATATATTTATTTGGGAGAAAAGAAGGGACTTAGGGTTTTCCTTTTCCTCCCTTCTTCCGCTTTCCCTCTCGTAGCCGACGGCAAGGTGGAGACAAAAAGAAAGAAAGAAAAGAGATCGGGGGTTAACCGAGGACTCGGACGTGGGTGGATCGAACGGGCGGACATCCCTCTTCTCCCTTTTCTCCTCGCAAATCAAGGTACGGATTTATTCTTTTCGGAGTTCTTGATTTCGGAGATCACGGTAAAGGGGAGGGGCCGTTTTCCGGCTTTGGGGAGCAATCGGGGGCCGCCGTCGCCATCGCCGCCGCCGCCGCGCGGGCCGCCTGCGGGCGGGGCGCCGCGCGGGCGGCCGCCCGCATGCAGGCACGCGCGGGGAGGGGCCGCGCGGGCCGCATGCAGGCGGGGCGCCGCGCGGCAGAGCGCAGCGCGGGCGCCGCCCGCATGCAGGCACCGCGCGGCAGGGGGCCGCGCGGGCCGCATGCGGGCGGGGCGCCGCGCGGCAGCGCGCTGCGCAGGCGCCCGCCCGTATGCAGGCACCGCGCGGCAGGGGGCCGCGCGGGCCGCATGCAGGCGGGGCGCCGCGCGGCAGCAGTGCGCAGCGCGGGCGCCGCCCGCATGCAGGCACCGCGCGGCAGGGGGCCGCGCGGGCCGCATGCGGGGGGGCGCCGCGCGGCAGCGCGCTGCGCGGGCGCCGCCCGCATGCAGGCACCGCGCGGCAGGGGCCGCGCGGGCCGCATGCAGGCGGGGCGTCGCGCGGCAGCGCGCTGCGCGGGCGCCTGCCCGCATGCAGGCACCGCGCGGCAGGGGGGCCGCGCGGGCCGCATGCAGGCGGGGCGCCGCGCGGCAGCGCGCAGCGCGGGCGCCCGCCCGCATGCAGGCACCGCGCGGCAGGGGGCCGCGCGGGCCGCATGCAGGCGGGGCGCCGCGCGGCAGCGCGCAGCGCGGGCGCCCGCCCGCATGCAGGCACCGCGCGGCAGGGGGCGCGCGGGCCGCATGCAGGCGGGGCGCCGCGCGGCAGCGCGCAGCGCGGGCGCCGCCCGCATGCAGGCACCGCGCGGCAGGGGGCCGCGCGGGCCGCATGCAGGCGGGGCGCCGCGCGGCAGCGCGCAGCGCGGGCGCCGCCCGCATGCAGGCACCGCGCGGACAGGGGCCGCGCGGGCCGCATGCAGGCGGGGCGCCGCGCGCGGCAGCGCGCAGCGCGGGCGCCGCCCGCATGCAGGCACCGCGCGGGCAGGGGCCGCGCGGGCCGCATGCCGGCGGGGCGCCGCGCTGCAGCGCGCAGCGCGGGCGCCGCCCGCATGCAGGCACCGCGCGGGCAGGGGCCGCGCGGGCAGCACGCAGCGCGGGCCACCCGCGGGCTGCTTGCTGCGCAGCGATCGCGCCGTCGGGCCGCCACAGCGGGTTGGGGCCGTTGGGGCGTACCGCAGACGAACGGCGCACCGCATAGGTTGGTGCTGTGCGGGGGACCCCACCGCACGAGGTCCGGGGTTGGTGTGGGTTTTCGAGTCCCTTAGTCTTGACATATCCTTGTTCCTCCAGGAGTGCGGTACATCGTTGACGACGGGTGCGCGGACACGGACGAGCCGAGCGCAGGACGACACGCACGAGGTGGGTACCCCTTAGAACCTCTTTGTGCATGTTTCCTTTATTGTTATGTTTATCTTGTAAGGGGTAGTGGGGGTGACGTGTTCCTCCGGATTCATAAACGTCGCGGTGAGAGACTGGACGGGCAGATCGCCCGCTCCGAACAACAGTAGGGTTGTTTGGAGCGTACTAGCGATGAGGACGGTAATCAGTGTGACAGTCGGACGTAGCAAGGTGGGTTCCCCTCTCGACGGTTCTTGAGTCGGGAAACGAGGGTAATTGGTAAGAGCAAAGGTTTGACATGTTAAAATATTGCTAACCCCCGTATACGCTTACGTGTTTATTATCATCATATTTATGGCGACTGAGGGTCGTGGTGCTCGATGATACATCATGTTCGGGGTTGTTACCGAGGCAGGTGCTCGGTCCAGTTTACCGAGGTAGGTGCTCGGTCTGGTTGGCTGAGGTTGGTGCTCGGTCGATGCTCTTGTTTTGCTACACGCACACCGGCGGTTTGGCCACCGCAAGGGTGTGCTTTTCCGGAAAAGTGGTACGTTGACCCGTGTACCCCACGTGACGGTGACGTAATGGGGGCCCTCGTGGGTGGGGGGTGTGAGCGGTGATGCCGAGGCAGGTGCTCGGCGGCCGAGGTAGGTGCTCGGCGGGGTTTCCGAGATCGGTGCTCGGTGTGGTTGCCGGGGGAGGTGCCCGGTTTGTTTTACACGGGGTTTCTCACTGTTGGTTGCACATTGAGGAGGGCGGTTACTCTGGTTTTCAGTGGTTTGCCTTACGTTTAGCCCTTTTTGCATTTTACTGTCGATTGCACAGTGACGAGGGCGGTTGCTCTGATCTTTCTTACAGCTTGCTTTAGTTATAGCCTTCATGCTTTTCATACTTTGTATCTTGTGTCGCTGACTCCCCACTCTGTGACAGGTTCAGACAGGGGTGAGAGCTAGGGCGACGGTGAGGCCACGATATGAGGTCTGTCGGCCCTTCGAGGCTGCAGACTATGGTTAGTTCTTCTTCGGCTCATTTCATTATATGTTAATAGCTATGTGGGTGTGATACTTCTGTGAGGTTGTTTTGGATGTTGGGTTTATTATAGTACACTGTGGATGCATGTTTAGTTACTATCGGATAATTGGCCGTTTTCAAACTAAAAGAAAAGGATAGAAAACATTGCGAAAAGGATTTGAAAAATACTGGTGTCGAGTGGGCACCGTTTTCAAAACCCTGTGGATTTATGGATTTCGAAATGGCTTTGTAAAACTAGGGTGTCGTGTGGGCACCGCTTTCAAACCCTGCGGTTTTATCCTTTCAAAAAAATAGTCGGCCTCTTTATTGCTTATAGAAAATGGCTGTGTGTATTTGATGATTGAACTAGTGTGGTTAAAGGTATGATATTATGGACTTTGTAGTCAGGACGCCGTGCATATACAAGGAGACTTGCCCGTTTGTAGAGTGAATTTGTATATGCGGCGGGTCTGGGCACGAGCCGGGGGAGATCGG
>CM054933.1:2846891-2895579 GCA_029168755.2 Tillandsia fasciculata | reverse complement strand
TTTGCCTTGGTGGTAAAGGATGTCCACATCATAATCCTTTAGTAGCTCTAACCACCTGCGCTGCCTCAATTCAGCTCCTTCTGTGTGAACAGATACTTTAAGCTCTTGTGGTCGGTGTAGATCTCACAATGCTCCCGTACAGGTAATGGCGCCAAAGCTTCAGTGCAAACACCACGGCAGCGAGCTCTAAGTCATGGGTAGGGTAATTCTTCTCGTAATCCTTGAGCTGTCTCGATGCATAAGCAATTACCCTCCCATCCTGCATCAACACGCAACCCAGTCCACTGTGCGATGCGTCACTGTAGATCACATATCCTTTCCCCATAACAGGGAGGGAAAGGATAGGAGCAGTCATCAGTCTGTCCTTCAGCTCCTCGAAGCTCTTCTGGCAGTCCTCACTCCAGATAAACTTAACCCCTTTACGCGTCAACCGAGTGAGGGGTGTGGAAAGCTTCGCAAAGCCTTCCACAAACCGACGATAATAACCAGCTAATCCCATGAAGCTGCGCACCTCTGATACAGTCGTCGGTCGGGGCCAATCACGAACTGCCTCAATCTTCGCCGGGTCTACAGCTACACCGGCGGCGGAAATCACATGGCCCAAGAAAGCTACCTCCCGAAGCCAAAACTCGCACTTTGCCAGCTTGGCATACAACTTCTTCTCCGTAGAAGTTGTAGCACAGTCCTCAAGTGCTCCTCATGCTCGGCCTCGCTTCGGGAGTAAACAGGATATCATCAATGAACACCACCACAAAGCGATCCAGAAATGGCCGAAATATCCTGTTCATCAAGTCCATAAAGGCGGCAGGGGCATTAGTCAATCCAAACGGCATAACTGTAAACTCATAATGCCCGTACCGTGATCTGAAAGCAGTCTTAGGAATATCCTCGGCCTTCACCTTCAATTGGTGGTAACCAGACTGTAGATCAATCTTGGAAAAGACACAAGACCCTTGCAGCTGATCAAAGAGATCATCGATGCGCGGCAGAGGGTACTTGTTCTTGATGGTCACTTTATTCAGCTCCCTATAGTCCACACACAGTCTAAGTGACCCATCTTTCTTCTTCACGAATAGCACCGGCGCTCCCCAGGGCGACACACTGGGTCTAATAAACCCTTATCCATCAAATCTTGCAACTGTGCTTTAAGCTCTCGCAGCTCAGCCGGTGCCATCCGATAAGGAGCCTTAGAGATTGGCGCAGTTCCTGGAACTACGTCAATCACAAACTCAATCTCTCTGTCTGGCGGCATACTAGTCAGCTCAGGTGGAAACACATCCGGAAACTCGCGGACAATAGGAATATCCCCGAGTCCCGGTGCCGCCGTAGGCCCCTCAACAACACTAGCCAAAAAGGCTACACATCCTCGATGAATCATCCGCCTCGCTCGGGAAGTCGAAACCATAGAGGCAAAGAAAGCACTCTGACATCCCCGGTACACCAACATCTCCTGGCCTGGCTCTCTAAAAGTGACAGTCCTCTCGGCACAATCAATAGTCGCGAAATACCGAGCCAGCCAGTCCATCCCGAGAACCACATCAAAGTCCTCAGCTGTCTCAAGACCAACAGGTCTGCTGGCATAATCCAGGACTCGATCTGCATCGGGCAGGACCAACAACACTCCTCCACGTGCAAAGTGTGATCGGGAATCTGTACCTCTCGTGCACGTGGCAAAAGTCCTACCTCTAACCCATGTAATGATGCAAAAGATCTACTAATGAAAGAATGCGATGCTCCAGTATCAAATAAGGTACGAGTCCTAATGCCAGAAAGTAAAGTGATACCTGCCACCACATGGTCTGCTGCTGAAGAATCCTCTACCTGTGCAGCATACACTCGCCCACTCTGAGCTGGAGGGCGATAATCTGTGGGATGGGAAGAAGATGGCCTGCTCGCTGGAGCATAAGGCCGCTGAGCCGTCGACCGCTGCTGCGATGATGCTGGGGCAGATGCTGAAGAAGGGGCGGCTGAGGTCGAAAAGGGGCACGCAGCTCGAATGTGCCCTGGCTGTCCACATCCGTAGCAACGACCCCACCGCTGGTCGCAGGTGCCGGGGAAGTGCGGACCTCCACAGAAAATACAACTGCTGGGAGCCCGTGACTGTCGGGACTGCTGCTGCTGAGACTGTCGCTGTCGCTGTGGCTGCCGCTGAGATCCGCGCTGCGACGACTGCGATCTCTCTGCTGCTGCTGCTGCTGCTGGGGCCTCTGGGATCCACCAGGCCCTCGCCGCTCCGAACGCCCACGGCCCTGAAACTGAGGCGGTGGCGGTCGGGGCGGCCTCCAAGTACTGGCCTGTCCCCCCTCATCCTGGGCTGGTCGCTTTCTGTCGGAGCTCTGAGCGACCGCGGCCCTCTGTCTGGCCACCACCTGATCACCTCTCTCCACCCACTGTGCATGCTCTGCGGCTGCATCCAGAGTCTGAAATCTCTGAGCATGCACCAGGGTGTAAATCTCTGGACGAAGGCCTCCCTCGAACATCTCAACCTGGTGCGGCCCGTCACGAGCGACGAAGGGCACGCAGTTCAACAACTCCATGAACTCCTGGAAATAGGCATGGGCCGATCGCTCGCCCTGCTGCAGGTTCTTCAAGTCGTCCTCCAACTTTTTCTTCACACTGGTCGAAAAATAGGTGTCCAGCACCAACCGTCGGAACTCCTCCCAGGGCAGCTGCCGAGAAATCCGGAACTCCGGTGGCTCCACCCGCTGCCACCAAAAATCAGCATCCCGTCCAAACAGTGCACCGCCATGTGCACTCGATACTTCGGGTCGATGAAGAAATCCCGAAAAAGCTTCTCCATCGCAGAAAGCCATTTCCCAACAGCCGAGGGCGGGCATCCCGCCCTGAGAATCTAGGTGGTCCCCGCTTAACAAACTGGGCGAGTTTGTCAGCAAAATCCCGCTCCTCCTCCGCAGTCAAAGGCTGAATAGCTCCAGGAGCCCCGCTACTCGAAGATGGCGCTGACGGCACAAAAGGTGCAACAGGGGCACAAAGGCCTCAGGAACAGCTGGGGGTGGTGTCTCTCTCTGCGCGAGCAGCTGATCAATCCTCTGCTGCTGCTGACGATGGCTCTCCGCCAATTGGGCCATCATGGCCCGCAACTCACCAATCTCAGTGGATCCCGTCTGCTCCGGCTCAACAGGGGGTGTAGGGGCACCCAGAGCGGGAATCCGACGTCGGGGAGGCATCCTGCCACAAGAAAACACGAATCAGTAACATAACCCCACACGACCCAATCTAGCGAAAGTCAAAGACATCCCCCAATTTCTGTGACTTTATGTTGTCTGCAGCCAACATAACGGTCCACCAGAAATTGGGTATGTCGATCCCTCTTCACTCACTGGAAGAGTCCAATAAATAAATCAACGACTTTCGCAAAGTGTCACGCCTCTCACGCCCTATCATCCTAGGGTCTGCCAAAAGCCTAGGGTTTCCTAAGTCCCAACTGACCTATCCCTAAGCTCTGATACCAACTTAATCTGTCACGCCCCGGGGGTAACCAGAACCCGGGCCCGCCAACAGATCCGCCGTGTACACAGAATTTTCCATGTACACGAAGCGCTGGTAACCTGCTCAGATAGATAATATACAATAAAAGAGCATAACAGAGCTGAACTAATAGAACTAACAGTAATCTCAGACTGAAATAAACTGTAAACTGAAATAAAAGTACAATATACTCCCAGCTCACCATAAATAATACAACCAGCTGGCCACAGCCAGACCCAAAAGTAAACTAATAAGTCTGAGATACAAAAGGGGAGTACAGTAATAGTCTAGCTAAACTCACGCTCGGGGTAGACGATCTAGCTAGTCGCGATCCTCTTACCTCGATCTGCCGCTGAAGGCCCAGCAGCTCCCACAGTCGACTCTGCAAAACAAAGGGGAAAAAGAACAAGAAACAACAATGGGGGTGAGAACTACTAGATAAACCAGTAGCCTCCCCTAGTGGGTAAAACCTCTGATGCTGACGCACCCACTAGGAATAAAGAGGCAAAAAGGAAAGAACAGTGGTATGCAATAAAGACTGCTGAAAAGAAACTACCACTACTATGCCTCTAAATGCAGTGCCAAAAGATGACTGTATATATGCAACTATAAAGCTGACTGCCCAAAGAAACCCAATCAGAGGGCCAGGAAATACTGGCACTGCCTGCTCTGTCATCACTCACAACTCACCAACCAGCATGGTGCCGGCGCTCTCACGGTGGAAAGCCTACTCCGGAGTGGCACTCGAGGGGAGCGACCCACACGAGTAAAGTATCTCTGTATCAATCATCTCTGTAACCGATGTCTCACAATAGCAGGACTGGATCATGACCATGATCAAAGTGGGAATACTCCATCCACTAATGCAACCCCGATCCCCAATCTGATGTGATAATAACATCCGGTCAACCGCCCAAAATCCGCGGTCACCGCTGAACCCATAGACCCCAATCTGATAAGGTAAAAACATCTGGTCAACCGCCTAACATCCGCGGTTGCCACTATGCCCCACAATCCCCAAGACAGTCTAAACTGTCCCAGACTCAAGTCCAACTACACTATCTCAAAATCCCGATCAGACTCGAGCATCATGCATCGATAGAGAAGAATAACAATAAAGCATGTTTTCTCCTAAGTCAGATCCCATAATATAGTGCTGCAGTAAAATAGTGGCTTAACTAGTTGTCCAATAAGCATGCAAGTGTTCTCTTTTAAAAGCATTTAAAAAGTGACTAAGGTTTCATGTGAAGGATCATTTTAAATAATATTAGGTTACTTGTTTGCATGCGGTTTAGGATATAGCAATTGTCCAACTTTATTGTCCCAGATTTATCACATAGAAGCTATCATTAATTTAGGGGCCAAATGCAATAGGTTCATACACCACAAGTTAACTATCACATGTATAATTGGGAAACTCTTTTATTCCTAGTGTGCAAATCAACAAAGAGGGATACGCAACCACCCACCTCGAAAAGCGTGCACAAAGTACCCAGAAAATACCCGCTGTCCTCTAAACACACCGTCAGCTGAAACAATATCCTACAACATCACATAAGTGTACACGGTGTAAAAATACAGTTTCCAAACACACATTTGCTGTTTTGAAAATCAGCACGCAAAACGAGGAATTTCACCTCTGTCCCGAGCTCCTAAAATCCCAGAAAAATCACGGTTGCGTTCCTCGCGAAAAATAGCCCAAAATCGACTCTTGAATCGCCTCGATCCGATATTCCTACGCGGAGAAACAATTCGAAGAAGTCGCCGCTGTCCAAAATCCAAACAGCAAAAGGGGTGTCAAATCACCTCGGGAATCGTGCCAAAGAATCGGAATCCAGAGAAACCATCAACACGAAAAACGAAGCCCTACCTCTTAGGAACACACTGGCGAAGAAATCGTCGGAATCGGACTTCTGTACTGCGCAGGGGACTCCTCGGACTGAAATGCGACGATAACGGGCCGAAATGGGGGAAAACCGAGGCACACTGTAAAATCCGGATCGCCGCTGTCGAACTTCCCAGAAAATCTGGGAACGCACCACGAGGTAGAAAAATGTGAGAGGAAAAACTTTCCTAAAGGTCCCTCCCTCCATTCTCTCTCTATCTCTCGGAAAAAGGCAAGAGAAGAGGGGAGGGAGGCTTATTATAGGCCCACTAAACAATTGGGAAAATTCCCAATATGTCCCGACTTCCGGGCGCAAACAGTGCGCCCGGCCCAATTCGGGCGCCGCACAGTGCGGCCCGGCCCGCCAAATTCGGGCGCGCACAGTGCGGCCCGGCCCAGCCCAGCAGCGCACCGGATCCGGCCGCACGCCACCGCCCGTCCGACCCGCCCTGGGCCCGACACGTGTCCGCCAAACAGGCGGCAGCCGTGCGGGCCCAGTGGGGGGAGTGCCACATGCCGCCCCCCCGGGTCAGCCCGCGTGCGGCGCCCGCCAATGGCGTGGCGCCACGTGGCGGCGGCCCGCCCCCGCCCGACACGGGCGCCGGTCCGTCAACGCGCCGCCCGCGTGCGCGTACGGCCGCCCACGCGCGGCGTTGCGTGCGCGCGCACACATGAGCCGGCCAATCCGGGGCCGCCACGTGGCGCGCCCGGTCCACCGTGCACCGCGCCGCTGCCCTCGCCTGCCCGGCCTGCCCGCGCTGCCCGCGCGCGATCCCTGCGCCGCGCGCGCTGCACCGGCCCAACCGGCGCCTGCCACGTGGCCCGCCGGTCCACCGTGCACCGGCGGCCCGCCGTGGACCGAGAGCCGTGCGCCGGCCCAATAAAGAGCCTGCCACGTGTCCCCGGCCGGTCCACAGCTCCCCCCCCGCACCATTTTGCGCAGAAAACTTCCGGGGGTCCCTTTTTGGGCATCCGGACTCCAAAATAAATAAGTAAATAGCCGTTTTCAAGCGTTTTTCCGCGCTGAATCCAACTACGGCCTCCGTTTAGCCTGATTCCATTCCAAAAATTCGGCAAAGTCAGCCGAAGGTCAGGCTCACCCCCAAAACCCTCTCTAAGTCCAAACAACACATCACTTTGACATGTTGGGGCCCCACACACCATAACAGGTGTTCTACACCCCGGAACAGGGAAACAGCCACAGGAAAACCTGGGACACTACAAGATTGTATTGGAATTTGTGCTATTGTATAGTCAACTAAAAAAAAGAAAAAAAAAAAAGTAAAATTTTAATACAAATTCAATAATAAAAAATTTACAAGTATGAATGAGCTTATACTTTAAAAAGCATATAAGCTCTACTCTCTCTCTCTCTCTCTCATTCTCTCTCTCTCTCTCTCTCTTATATATATATATATATATATATAATATAATATTATATATATATATATATAGTTTTAAAAGAAGATGAATGTAAAATTAGAGTATAAAAGAGAATTTTTAAGCTTAATTAGGACACATGTATAAAGAAGAAGAAAAAGGATGAGGAAGAAGAGAAATTAAGAAGCGAGAAAAAAATATTTGAAAACATTATATGAGAAAGAAGGTGGACGGAAATAGAAAGGTAATGGGTGGGTGCAGCGAGGCGCAAGAAGATGAAATGCGAAAGAGAGCGAGAGGGAGAATCCATAGGCAAAATGATTTTTTTTTTTTTTTTCTAAAAATACTCTAAAAAAATTTATATTACGTTGTATTTTTTTTTTTTACTTTGTCGTGTCATCCAAATGAACTAACTAAAAAAATAAATTTTTTTTTTAAAAAATAAAATAAAATAGCCCAAAACCCTATTTTAAATTCAAATTTTTATATTAAAAGTTTAAATTTAAAACAGAACATTTTTTTAAAATTCACAATCTAAACAGTAAAAAATAAAATAAAATTTTATACAGTATTAAATTTTTTAAAATATCAAATATATTGTAAAATAAAATTCACTTCATTTTTCAATAACTTGAATAATTACCAAACAGGCCCTAAGGGGGTGATTTTGTATTTAGCCTAAACTAACTTAATTGTTGAATCAGATGTGCTTTGAACAGAAATAAACTTATGATTGTTACACAAACATAGAAGAATCTACTACACAAAATGTATAAACCAATTTCACCATTTATATGAAAACCTAAACTTTTCAGAACACAAGAGAGAGTGAGTGATGATACATTACACAGAGAAATAAATTGAATGTCTTAACATATATGTAGATCATACAGCCAAAGCATCAGAATGAAGTTTTCTTAATTTCTGTAAAAAATATCCCCCGTCCGAACTTCGTTACGCACTCTGCGAAGTATGTATAGAACATTTGCCGCGATTCGTTGCAGTCGAAGTAAAGAAAAGAGCTGCTCCGGAGAATCATGCAAATCAGGCATCGCCTTCTTTAGGAACGCGATTGGTTTCGAATCCTCGGGCGCGACCTCGTCAAACGAAACATAATACTTCTCCTTATCGTACACATGGCAGGTAGTCATTATCGTCTTCATGAGACGCCAATTCCAGTTCGCTTCATTGAGATACTGCAGTCGGCAAGGGAAAAAATATTTTTGAGGAACTGGAGACGGAAATCAATTACTAAAAAAGATATAGAGATGCACCTTGCCCCAGCTTTCGCGGAGTGCCTCGTAAGCTGCGCGGAGATTGTAGCTCGGGATCCTCGGAGAAACGTGGTGTGGGATGTGGACATTAATATCATGACAAAGGATCTCTATCCTGTTAAAAATTATGATTGTGCATGAAAAAAATGAAAAGAATACAATTACGACCTACCTACGCGTTTTGATAATAATACAAAACCTTTTCCTCTATGATATTCCTCATCCTAACATGCAATTCCACATTTGATTTCCTTCGGTAGGGGCCGATGCCGATATTTTCTAGGCCAAAGCGCGCGCCATGATTTTAAATTTGCCTCCGTTTTTATTATGGCTTTTGTAAGAAATGCATTTGTTAGCACTATTTAGTAGATAGATCCTAGTATGTCCCTAAACACGACAAACGACGAAATCAAGCGAAAGCTATTTTGAATGATCCATGAATAATCATCAGGTTTTGAGTATTACCAGCGAGGATAGTTACAGTGAACCGTGCCACCAAGTTGTGCTTGAGCGGCATTCCACTCCTCTGATGTTTTGAAAGGTATATGTGGAGCAGTATGATGAACCATTGTAAATGTGCTCATCTGAAATTTAGAGTACAATTATGGTAAATAACATAATGGAAAATGATTATACGCAGACAGATGTGGAAACTTTAGAAGTAAAAAGATTGTTAAGACGCTTTAATTTAAATGTTAGACGTGCTTGGCCTTTTCGCGAAAGAAAATCCGCGCGTTTTGTGAGAATTTGAAAAAGAATACAGGGCAGGCTTTTCCATTTTTCCAACTTTAGCCCATTTTTAAAAGCATTTAAGGCCAAACTGTCTACACAGCATCACGACGCACAATTTAAGAGGATTGATGCATAGTTCTGAACTGGTGATAAGTCCTGTTGTCGAGGTGCTGTTTGGTCCAAAAAGATGAAAAGTCTGCTGAAGTTGCGCAAACCAAACGAGTGATAAGTTTTGCAAAAAGGCCTAGAACCTCAACCAATGAAGTGTCCCAAAACTTGCGTCATAACATAGATCAGTTCTTTAGTAACTAGAGGAAGGGAGAAAAACATAAGCCTAAAAATCACCAAAAAGATTACCCAAAAATGATACACCATCCACGGCACGAACCAAAACTTGAACCATCCTACAATCCCTGTCTTCGAAATAATTAATGGCCATCCAATCGCCATAAATGCAAATACACAAGCTAAGCTTATCTTCACTCTTCCAACTTCGGTTGGTCTAAACTTTTTCAAGTCGAAGTGCCATTTCAACCTAACGAGTAACTTGACAGTGTTAAGAGAAGTAAGTACTCGTCAAAATAATGAAAATGGCAGTTCGCACGGTACCAGTGAGCTATCGACATCCAAGGCCTGATGGGGCCATAACCGAAAATAATTGCTTTCCTTAAAGCAGAGGATGTGTCAATTTCCTCTTTCCAAACTGGGTGCCAAGCGGTATCTTCGGACAACCTGGATATGAGGATGGTGCCAAGATTTCAGTTCCTTTTATTGTCTCAGTGTGCAAGATGTTGTATAATAGCCTAAGGAGCAGATAAGCTATATAAAATATTAGTATTTCAAATTAGAAATGCATTTCTATAACAAAGTATGCTTGATGGTTACATGCATGTATATAGGGATGTCGATGAGGAGTTCAAGTTACATTGACCAATTGGTATTCAAAGCAAACTTTGAACCTATTGTAAATAAAACATAACAGCCAAAGTAGCTAAGAAATTGAACATAAGCTGGCAAACTATTTACCTTAACTTAAAAATGAGGATTAGTTTCCTGTGTACACCTCAAAATTTGTCAAAAATGTATGCACACATTCGGAATGTATAATATCATAGAATGACCTTGTCGTCACCATCCATTAAAAAATGCCAGCTTAATCCAGGTCAAGTCATAGTTTAATACAGACTGAGAAATTTGCATTCTCGCCCCTCATTTTCCACCTTCTTCCCAGTATGTAGAGATGTCCCAAAAGGCCAAAATGGGAATTTATGGAGTGTACGGTTAGTTTCTAACTAATTGGTACTAAAGAGTACTTGTAATGATTACTAATGTATTCAGGGCATTTTATGGTACTTAATAACTCTGGGAGGGTAAATATGACACTTTAGGTAGCTGGATAGCAAGCATTTTAATTTCGTCTAGATGCAAATGGTTGTCGACCTACTTTATATAAACATGTTGGATGAAATATTGTATCTAATTTATAAAACGAATTAGATCAAATAGTAACAAGAAAAATCTACGTGTGTGAACATCCTTTTATTGTATGAAAGAAATTTAAGAACAAAAGGTGGCAGAGACAGTTTTACTATCAAACGGAAGAATTAGAAAAAATAACAGCAACAGGTCAAGCTTTCTACATAACACTAATGTGAGGAAGGCTAAGAAAAGTAAAATGTACAAACATATTCGTTTTCGCGTGATGTCTGTCGTGCTTAAACCGCCAAGGTTCGTAAGGATATATGAGCGGCAGAAAGGCAAGAGTTCCAACAATATCTTCCACCAGTTTATTCCTTGAAAAGGACTTGTGAGCACAGTCATGGCCTATGACAAAGAACTATCGAAAGAGAAATTAATTAAAACACGGAAGAGCATAGCATACAGTAGAAAAAGCCAATGCATGCGCATACGAGAGAGAGATGGGCTAGGCAAACTAACCCCTGTCACTGCTGTGCCAGTCCATGCCCAAGCCAAAGGAAGCAAATACCATGGAGCTTTTGCAATTAGGAAAATTCCAAGCGCATATGAAGTGACAGATATCAAAACTGACTTCCAGGCTTTCATGTCATCAATTTCAAACACCTTCACAAAAAGGAAGTTTTTACATAAAAAATACGAGAGAAGAAAAGAAGGAAAAAAAAAAAATGCCGCACTAGCCAGTCAAACCTTTTTAGGGAGACTATCCAGGATGTCTTTCAGAGTAACACCATCTGGGAGTGGTTCCCCAATTTGTGTGAATCCATACTTTTCACCTAATCCCTTTCTTTTCTCCTCATTGTCTAGCAACACTGGTTCTACGGGAAGTACAGCCGCTTGCACGACTTTATTTGATTTCTTATAGGTCGAATATCGGTGCACAAATTTTCTCCTTTGTTGGAAATTTTTCTTCAAACAAAATATGCCTGTTCGGGAGAAAAACATGACGCATCAGTGATTTTAATAGCAATCAAAATTAGAGTAGCCACATATCTCTCCAAAAGGCCTAGAGCTTCCATCTGAAGCAGGAAGCTGAAATAGCTTCTCATCGGCATCAAACTTGTTAGGAGGTTTCTGAAAAAGTTAAGAGGGCTTCCAGGACAAGTCCACAAGACAGAATTTTGACATACGCTTCATGCAAGCCACACAAGCCTTGCTAATCCAGGAGCTTGTTAGCCAAGGCTGCTTTTCTTGAAGCTTTAAGAGATAGAAAACTACTGACATATAACGGACTGTTTATATACCATTGAATTGTGTCTTGAAAGTCGCATTGGCATACGAGTCTAATCTCAAGAATGTAAATAGTCAACTTCCTTCTTTCGTACTTGTATATTTATACAAAAGAAACCTCCAAATAACGACAGGTCCAAGCTTAATAATCTCCCTAATATTGATCCTTCATGGTAGAAAGTTTCACTCACATTTACCTCCTCATTTGCTCCAGACAATTATGTCCTATACATCGTGAAAATTAGATGATCTTTCAACATCGTGCATTTAATTCACAGGAAGCATTTGATGAAAAGCAAATCTCAAGCTCTACGGCTTTCACCACAAAAAACGACTTTGCAGGTTTTACAAGAAATGGCATTCTCTCAACGAAAATCTAAACTCATCAAACATGCATTGGATCTTATCTTGATAATGAAGGCTCATCCGAACGTATAAAACCTAAATAACGTAAGAATTAAGCTACAGTTTTCTTATTTGATTACTACAAATAGTGTTGCTTATTATCATGAACTACAAAACCCTAATCTCACTGGGAAAAGTCGCTATAAGGTGTGGTATAGTTACTATTTGATAAAAAATGTATATCAAATTCCTCCCAAACAACTTTTACATGTAGCAGAATCAGAAGCTCCAAATTTTGAGTCACATTTAGACATTTCCGAGAGCCAAACACCAATAAATTATTACACAAGTAACTGCAGCTTAAAGCAGAAGCAATTTTCCTCAAATCCACACCAATCACACCACGAAACCACCAAAAATGAGCAAGAACAAGCGATTAAAGCCATACCCGGATAGCATGTCGACCTCCCACTCCACGACGATCTCCTCTGCGGCGCCTGCCCCAAAAAACCCCCAAAAAAGGGCAAAAAACACCAAATTTAAGCACCAAAACGGGGAGAATCCAAAAGGATGGCGAGCGATTTGTGAGATTTACCTCTAAGCGGAGGATGATAGGGTTCGAGAGCTCGCACGCCATCATCCGCTTGAGGACGCCGCACCTCTCTCTCTCTCTCTCTCTCTCTCTAGTACGTACGTGGGAAATGGGGATTTGGAGCGGTAACAATGGAGGGCATTTTATTGTCGCGTGGACTCAAATAAATAAATAAATAAATAAATTGGAGGAGTTTTTAGAGTTGCGTCGTAGCCGTTGGAGTTGGATATGTGGATAGAGATGTCAATGGGTGGGGCGGATTTTTAAAAATCCGAAATCCGAAATCGACTAATAAATTCGAATTCGAATTCGAATTTGAATTCGATAGATTTTATAAATTTATATTCAAATTCGAATCCGATCAAAAATTTAAAATCCGAATTTGAATCCGAATCCGAATCCGAAAATCCAAACAAAAAAACAATAATTTTTTTTTCTCTTCATAATATTTCAAAATATATTATATTAAATTTAATTTTTTAAAATATAAATTTAAATATAATATTAAATATTTATATAGATATATATTATATAACATAAAATTAATTTGGGTTCGGGTCACTATAAAAATCCATATCCAAATCTAAATCCGTTGAATTTTCATTCTTTATATTCATATCCGAATTCATATCCGTTTAATATCGAATAAATTCATTCTGTTCGAATTCGGGTTTGGATAAAATTTTGATATCTATACCTATTGATATTCCTAGAGACGAGACTTGGGATGTCCATGGATACATATGCCCAAAATTTTATCCGAATTCGAATATGAACATAATGAATTTATTCGATAGTAAGCGAATATAAATTTAATTATAAATATAAAAAATAAAAATTTGATAAATTTAAATTTGGATATAGATTTTGACTTTATCTCATCCAATCCAAATTCTACCGAAATTTAAATTAATTTTATATTATATAATATATATGTATATAAATATTTAATATTATATTTAAATTTATATTTTAAAAATTTAGATTTAATGTAATATATTTTAAAATATTGTAAAAAAAAAAGGGAGGATAATTATTTTGAGTTTGAAATTTCTGATTCAGGTTTGGATTTCGAATTTTTGGTTGATTTCGAATTTGGATATGAAATTTTTATATCCGTCGAATTTGGATTCGAATTTGAATTCGAATTTCGGATTTGATAGTCGGATTCAGAATTGAATTTTTAAAAATCCGTCACGAATCCGACGTTGACATCCCCCTCTTAACCACAAGCACTCTCCTAAAATTTTTAAGAGAACAAGAAAAAAAAAAAAGAAGAAGTTATTTGTAAGTTGAATATTTTTACTAATCATAATTTTAAAAAAAACCTACTTATACACTTAAAAAAAAAAAAAAGAGTATATTTTTGAATTTATATCTTACCTCTTACTCTATCTGACTAGTACAATTATTTTATTTTTTTAGATAAATAAAATACTGGATACATCATATATCTTTTTTAAAGTGTATGTATAGCATTGCCCATTATAATATACTTATTATTTAAACAATAATAAATATAATAATAATTTTTAAGCTAGATTTGCAAAATAGGCTTGGTTGAGGGTATGTTTGGTCTTTGTTCTTGTTTCCTGAGACTGCGTTTGGCAGCTGGAACAAGATAGGGATAAGGGGGGTTATCCCCCCTCCCCCTTTATCTCCAAACAAGAAAATGTGAAGGGGAAATAGCTTGCTCCCCTCCATACCCGGTATCGGGGGAGTATGGGGGGAACAAGCTATTCCTCCCAAAAGGTTGCTCCATCGGGTTGTTCCATTTTATTTTTTTTAATTAAAAAATTTTAAATTATAAGATATTTAAATTTATAAAATTTAAAATTTAATTTTTTATTTTAAAATTTTAAAAAAATTTAAATTTATTTTTTCATAAATTTTAAAAATTAAAAATTTTATTTTTTAATAAATTTAAAAATTTATAATTTATAATTTTTTTATAATTTATTAATCTATACAAATTTATACCAAATGTTTAAAAATTAAAATTATACCTATTTTTATATACAATTTTTGAATTTTTAAAAAATTATAAATTTCAAAAACCAATTTTTAATAATTATTTTTTTATATAAGTAAAATATAAATTTTAATAAATTTTATAATAAATATTTTAAATTAAATATTTAAAATCATATCAGTAAATTTTTCATCTTAAATTAAAATTTTAATTCTCTCTATTCTTCTTATTCCTATATAATTTACCAAACATAATTTTCTTTATACCCGGTATAACTCTTAAACCCAAGTAAACAGAAATTTACGTTAGTTCCTGCTAATACCATAATTTATACTTATATCCGGTATAATCAAAATTTTCTTATACCCGAACCAAACGCAGCATGAGTAAATAAAGTATGAAAAAATAAGTAAGCATAGGCACTTTCTTTTTTTTTTTTTTTTTTTTTTTTTTTTTTTTTTTGTAAATATAATTTTTATATAAAATAACATCGGAGTCATTCATTATTTTACTGAAATGTATTGCAAGCTAACCAACAACAATAATAATAATAATAATAATAATAATTTTTTATATCATATTAAAGAATATACAGAGTTAACATTTATAAAAGCAAAAAATAAAAGCAACTGTAGTTTCTAAGAATTTTTTTTAAAAATAATTTTAAAATTTTTTATAATTATAAAAATAGGCTTGTGAAATTTTTTTTTACAAAAATAGTCTTAAGCGGCGAATGGTTTACCGCTCACCGCTTTTAAGCGGTAAACTATTCAGATATAAATTAAGAATATAAATTTAAAAAAAAATAAAAGAATATATCACTAATAATAATTACGTAGCGAAATTAATTATTTTTTTTCTAACGGATAATTTTATCTTTTGTTTTATTAAATGATATATATATTTTATAATTTTTTTTTTTATATTTTCATACTATCTCAAATTGAATCGAAATAAATCAAAATTTTTAAAATAAATTCATGTAATTAATAAACTATTTAAATTAAGAATCAATTTGAATTAATAATAAATTGAAATAATTAAATTTGAAAATAAAATTAAAACAATCAAATTTGAATTTAATTTTAAAATATTTTTTCTTTTAAATGAATATTTTCAGATTTTTATTTTGTTTATCCAAAAAACAAATCAAATTTTAAAAATAAATTAATTTAAAAATAAAAATCATACCACTAATAATATTTAAATCAAAAATAAATTTTTTATTAAAAATAAATTAAATTTAAAAATAAATAAATTTTTTTAAAAAATTCATGCTGCTAATGAATAGTTTAAACCCTAACTACGCCTATTTTTATAATTTTACTTATCCAGTATTATTTTTTAAATTATAATATAAAATAAGATTATTTAAAAAAAAAAAAAAAAAAAGGCAAACTATTTGCCTCTTTGAAAAGCGGCAAATGTTTGCCTCTTTTAAAAGCGGCAAATAGTTTGCCGCTTTTACGGGACTACGACAAATTTTCAGAAAGCGGTGACCCATTTACGGCTTTTCAAGAAAGCGGCAAATGGTTCACCGCTTTTTGGTCCCCTGACTTCGGGAGGCCTAGTGTATCATCGCTCCTTCTTCCCTCGTCGGAGTTTTTGTTACCGCCACTCCGTTTCCAACTATTGTTATCCCTCTAGACCAAAAAATGGATCTGATTTATTGTTGATGTCGATCCCTTCGCTGCTTCGATTTTGTATCCTTGCCGATTTTGAAGGATTATTTTATGCCATTTTCTCTACCTGTAAATACTTGTAAGACATTCATTTTGCTTTGCTGCCAGGGTCATATGGTCTTATAAGAAGACCTTCGATTCCACTTGATTGTAACGGTTCATTTGAATCAACTGATTCCCTTGACTTTAACTGTTCCTCTGATTCAACTGATTCCATTGGTTCTTCATCTAATTCCACTTGGTTGCAACAGTTTTTTTTTATTTTTTTTGTTTGTTTACTATAAATTATCTATTGTGTGTATATATATATATATATATATATATATATATGAGGGATGCTAGGTGTACACCCCATAAGGGGTGTATATCCTACACCCCACCCCATTCTGGGGTGGGGCTTCTTCCACTAGTCACATCGAGTGACCAGTGGAATTCACCCCGAGTGACCAGTGGAACTCACCCCACCCCAGAATGGGTGGGATGTAAGATGTACACCCCTCATGGGGCCCCACCCCACCCCATCCTGGGGTGGGGCTTCTTCCACTGGTCACACCCCAGGATGCATGGGGTGGCGCCCCATGAGGGGTGTACATCTTACATCCCACCCATTCTGAGGTGGGGTGAGTTCCACTGGTCACTTGATGTGACCAGTGGAAGAAGCCCCACCCCAGAATGGGGTGGGGTGTAGGATGTACACCCCTTATGGGTGTACACCTAGCATCCCTATATATATATATATATAGAGAGAGAGAGAGAGAGAGAGAGAGAGAGAGAGATTTTGCTACTATACTATTAATAGTACCAAGTTATTGGCGCTATCAAGTTTTCTACCCTTAGATAAACCCATTTGATCATTTTCATCCGTTAAATTTTACTATTTCCCCAACAATCTATTAAACCTAAGGGGCCCACTATCATCTCAACGGCACATATTTTAATTCAAGGGTTAAAAATTTAATAATACTAATAATTTGGTATTATTAATTGTATTTCAGCCTTGCTCTCTCTCTCTCTCTCTCTCTCTCTATATATATATATATATATTAAAAATAATTTTGATTTTTTTTATTTAGAAATATCTTAGTTTCACTTATTGCTCAGCGATCATAAAGTTTTAAATTTATAAATCCTCGTGTGCGCGATAGTTATAATAAAATATAATTTATTTTTTTTACTCTATACAATTTGAATATATAGAAAATAAAAAAAAATAGAGAATTGATATACACAAATATATAGATAATTATATTATTGATCGTTATATAAAATAATAATAATAATAATAATAATAAGCATACTAAATAATCTTACAAAAAAATTCTTTATATTTTTTATAACTAAATAAAATACTTGAGTCATTACACTAGTTTTAATCAAAGGACATGTGATGCACAACAAGGAATGCAAAAAAGCTAATTTATGTATAGGATAAATCCAAGTCCAAAACTTCTTCCACCACACCATTTTTCATCCTCAAAAGGTCTACCAACTTTGGCTAGACCTAGTCCATGAACCAAAAATACGCAAAAGAAGTCGCTCCTTAACATTGAGGGCAACATTATTGTTGGATGAAATCAACCGTTTCTAGTGCAAGTGGCAAAAAGTTTGGTGGTTTATATTCGAAATTTGAGACCCGAGTTCGAAGCCTAGCTGCTTCACATTTCCAGCTAAGTTTATTTTAAAAATAAACGAAGCGGATAGCATGATACCTTTCTCTCTCTCAATAAATTAAAAAAAAACATTGTTGGATGAAAATGAATTGCGCCAAAGCATTCTATCTTTCTCTCTCTCTCTCTCTCTCTCTCTCAAGAAAAAAAAAAAAATTATTGGATGAAAAAGAATTGGGCCAAAGCATTTAGATATATATATATTAGATATGTCTCGAATTTTGAAATTGTAAGATTTTTTAATCCTATTATGTCTTGATTATTGTCCCATTAAGTTAAATTTAAAACATACATAATTTTATTAAAATTATTTCTAGTCTTCGTAGATTTATATTCCTAATTATATTAAAATTTAACTTGTATAAATAATATACTTTTATTCTATTGACTTAGTGCGGTAGATGAGAATGAGTATGTGTGTATTTTTTTTTAAAAGTAGTATTTTGTGAGAAAGTCTCAACAGAAAAAATAAAATAACAAGAAATATATATTATATCATATTTTATTTTATAATATTAATAATTAAATATTTTATTAATAATCTAATATTTTATGTAATGTATGGAGCATTGGTATGCACCAGGTGTGAGCATAAATATCTATCTCTTGGAATTATAAGTGCACTCTATTAGGTGTATATTTGTGCATACACCACATATTTAAAATCCTTTAATATAAATTTTAAAATTAATTTATAAAATATAATTTAAATTATTAGACTCGTTAAGATTCAACCAGGAACATATAATTTATCAACTTCCCAACAAAGATGACGACAATTAGGTTATTTTTTCTTAAACATGGGTATACAATTTTGAAGTTTAAAAATTAAAAAATAATGTTTCACAAATTACATTTTGTTTTGTATTGGGCTTGCACTTGGCCCAATTTCATGTGGGCCAATATGGGCCTGCTTTAGGCCTAATAAATGGCGAAACGGGTAAGAGACGAACGGGCCGGTGCCGCGCCCATGCCCGTTTTGAGTGTTTAAGTGTCCTAATTTTGAATCGCAAGAGCCATGACCGAGAGTGAGAGAGAGTGTTGAATATAAAATAATTTTTTTTTTTTTTTGTTTTTTTTTGTTTTTTTTTTTGTTTTTGTGTCCATGCATGTAGTTTTATTTTCGTGTTCTATGTCAGATACAAAAGAGCTTTTTTTTTTTTTTTTTTTTTTTTTTTTTTTTTTTTTTTTTTTTTTGTAAAAGTGAACATTTAAATAAGATAATATAGCTGCATGTGTTGCCACACTGGTTTGTATATATATATATATATATATATATATATATATATATATATATATATATATATTTGTTTTTCTCTCATTGAATTAATATATGTTTCTGATTATTTCGTGTGTTAATCGCATAGTTAATCACCCTACAATCAATTTTATTTTTTTCCCCTCTCAACTCAGCTAATTAAGTTTCTGATAATCCACAATTAATTTATCAATGTAAATGCAACACTGATTTTCCATTACTTGTTACCAAATGACATCAATATATATATATATATATATATATATATATATATATATATATATATATATATATATATATATATATGTAAATCTCTTGAAAGATTTTCTTACATGATATAAAAAGTTCTGTTCAATTTACAGGATGAACTATTTTCGGTCCTTCTGTCGGTCGACAGACCGACAGAAGCTGAAAATAAGATCAAATTTCAGAGTCTGTCTAGTCCTAATCCGTCATGGAATGCTGAAAAATCTTCGCGGAGATTGCGGTGGCGAGGGTGGCGGTGAAATTGGCGTCCTTCGTCAGTGAAGACGTCATTTGGTCGACCAGAAGCCTCTGGAAATCCACCGACTCGATCTCCCTACAAGCTCTGGCGACGTCGGGCCACGGCCCTTGGCGAGTCAAATCGAGTGTGATCATCGGTCCCGAGGGACTGATCGCGATCGAGCACGGGTACGGGGCCCCCCGTTTTTGCCCGATCCGTTCCCCGATTCGCCCGATGAGTGGTGCCCATGGTTGTGCTCTCCCTCATAGGTTGCCACTAGGATTGATTTGTCCTCTGCACTTCTTTGCACCTATTGAAACAAACAACATAAAATCAAAGGCAAAAATTAGTGTTAGCACTTTGATTAAGTAATTAACTCACTTAATTGTTTGTTAATTAATTATATATATAGTAAGTAATGATCACATGCACTTAAAATTACCTTCTTTTTAACTGGACATGAAGGTGCAAAAGAGCATCTAAAGTAGGCTCTAGGAGAAGGGTTATCTCTAGTCACCTTTTGCCCATATTTTCTCCATTGGTACCCATCTTTAACCACCTAATTAGAAATAAAAAAAAAGAAGATCACTACCCAAATTCACACAATTCTCTTCAATTTGATACAAAAATAGGTGTGCACAACTAATGCCATGCACTCACTAGAGCCGAATCCGCCGGATCGATCCGCACGTAAACCTTCGTCACCTTGGGCTTGGGCTCTTCGTGCCACTGCTTGCACGGCTCGTCGCTCGGTGAGCTCTCGCCGAGCTCGCAGGCCCTCCCATTGGGCTTGTCGTCGAAGCCGTCGATCTTTCTTTTCTTCGTGGGCGACGCCGCTTCTCTCGGCGAAAGGGATGAGCTTGCGAGACTGTGAAAGCGGCTGTGGAGGTCGGTATAGCTCGCATACATCGCATCGAACATTTTCGTGAGTTTCTTGTTCTCCTCGCTCATCTTATTAAGTCTATTTTCCATGTTCTCAGTCTATAATAACACACATAAAATATATATCAGAACATCAGAACTCCGCAGTTAAGCGTGTGTGCTGGAGAGAAATAAACAAATAAAGCAGTATCAATCTTAGCCACCTCTTCTTTCGTCGCGGAATCCCCTCGAATATGCGAGTCATGACTCTCTCTTTCTTTCTGCTTAGTTGATTAGTACACAAAAATTAATCCACCTAAGTAGTAGTAGTAGTAGTAGCTAAGGAGTGGAAATTGATCAGAATCAACACTAACCGAAGCGCGATCGGGGGACGGGAAGGGCCCAACGGTGAGGTCGAGGCTTAGTGAGGGGTTGTCGAACCACGCCGACTCCATCGACTATTCGAGAAGGCGACAAACTTGCTCTAGGGGATGATTTTGAAGAGTAAGAGGAGAATTTGAACTCGGAGCAAATGGATGAGGCCTCTTATATAGAAATGAAATGAAGTGATTGAAATGATTTTTTAGAGGACTTGGGAGGAAACTGAGGAGAAAGATAGTAGGAACATATATATAGATAGATTGAGAACATCATGAAGTAATTAACAATGCATCATCTTGGGAAACGTCAGGCACTTGTTGATGGAGTGATGTCATCATGAGGAGCTCATAATATAAGGAGAGGATGAGTTGGTTTTAAAGTGCAAATTGGAAGGTAAAGAAGGGAGATCCACACACACCATGGTGGCTAAGTCCTTGGGTCTTTTGGTTGTGGAAAACAAATATCGCGCGCAATCGGTGCACGCACCGTCACCTACATCAGCTGTTCACTGTACTGGTCTGTCTCTCTCTGTACTCAGCCTCGTGATTTTCTAATCTTAGTACTGTCGGTATCGAACGAACGAACTCTTCAAACTCCTTCGAGGGGAGTTTTAAAATCAAATTTGAATGAAGAGGAGATGGAGGAGGGGGTCCCCGGAATGCGGTGTACGATTGCGGTGGCGCATGCACCGGGTGCGGGGAACAGTTTCTTCTTTTTGGCCGGCGTTGATTGGTCAATCACGTGCTTTTGACATGGAGAAATTACCTGTCCGTGATCTCACCAGAATTGTTGATAGATTGAATAGTACACAAAAGAAAAAAAAAAAAAAATTTGAAATATAAAATTGTTTATGATTTAAAAATATAATCGAATTGCAGGTCACTGATTTAACACTACTGTATTGAATGACACTTTATTTAATTATTATTATTAGTTTTTCATACTATATATATATATATATATATATATAAAATAAAATATATAAACTAAGTATAAAATTTTATATTATTTTTAAATATTATTATATACTATGTATAACTAAAAATGTATTCAAATTACGTGCATATTATTAAAGAACTAAAACATATTTTTAATTAATTAAAAAAATATAAAATAAAAAAAATTAGTCTATTATTGTAAACCAAGGCTGGTTCATTGGTTTTTTGGATTAAATTGAACTATTTTGAGCACTGGGTTACGATCCGATCGATCCAATCGGCGTATCGGTGAGAGAGACTTGAAATAATTTTCTAAAAAATTATTGAAAGTTCTGTGGTGGTTTATAGGAGCCCCAAAAATTCGAACCCAGATACACTAATATTTTAGATATAGACTTAATAAATAAATTATAATTAACATTACTGAGAAAAATCAATATCATCCATAAATAAAAAAAAAAAAAAAAATTATTATTTATCAAATGAGAATATGTTTGTGTCAACACTGGTAATTCTTAAAATCTAGATCTTTCAAAATATGAAACTATTTATTTGAATTTGAAAATTTCTAGATTTAAAATTTGGGAATCCCAATGCATAGACTTTAGTCGATACATCTATTTATAGCTGTTCATCTTTTCATCTATCACTTTAAAATGATGAATAAAATTTATTTCATTCTTGAATGAATAAGATATAAAATGTACACTCATTTTGAAGTGTACAGAAAGTATTTTTTTTTTCTCCATGGCCAGGGCATTTTTTGTTCTTTGTGTGTAATGTCTGTGGCATTTTTCTTATTAGCTTTTGTCCTATTATATACATATTTTGTATTTATTAATATATTCTTCTGTGAAGTCTCCCAACTATGGTCAATTAATTACTGTGAAGTATTCTTTTATTAGGTGTAACGGTCCGACCCATTAGAAATAATATTTTGTTGGTTAAAAATTTGACCCATTAATAATAATAACTCGTTAGTTCTAAATCACAGTCCAAAAAATTTAAGTATTAGTATCTATTATCTCTTATATACTCAATTATAATTTTATTTTCATCCGATATTTAGATCTGACGAGAAATATACTCAATTGTGAGACTATTGGGGAGATCACCAAGCGATGTGAGACTTGTCTCGCTAGTCCTGTCATTTAAATTCAGATTAGTCGATATTCGTCACACACTTTCAACTGGTGCCTCGTCACTCACTTTCAGCTGGTGATTGGCTCTGATACTAAATGTAACGATTCGATTAACTAATAATAATAATTTGTTGGATCTAAATCACATTCTAAAATATTTAAACTTAATTATTATTACTAATGTCTATTAATTTTTATATATTCAATTATAATTTTATTTTTATTTGTTGGGGTGTCATGTGCATTAGGTTTGTATGTTTTGTCCTCCTCTTGGATCTTCTGTCACTGAATCTTGTGTCAAGAGAATAATCATATGTGAGAAGAGAATAAAAGTATCAATAGTCATAGGACTTTGGTAAAATTTTCGAAGCTTTGTTTGAAATTACAAATAAATTAATTACCTATCGTAAATAATTATGATTAAAAAAATAATAATTTAATTAATTTTATACGTAATATTATATTTTGTATATCAAAGTAAATTAATTATAATATATTTTTTGTAGTTTATTTAAAAATAAAAAATTTAAGTCCTTGAAATTATAAATTTCGTAAGCAATACTTACATGTACATCCAAAAGTGGATGTACATTTTACATTCCATCTATTCAAGAGTGGGGACATCAATTCTTTGATATCAATTGTCGGGAAAAATTCGGTACTCGTTCCGGTATCAGATTCTGTGAATCCGCAACCCGATCCGGTACCGCAATCCACACCGGCACCGCCTAGAGTTGGGATTCTGCAGTGGAAACGTTAAATTCGGTTTTTACAAAAAATCCTTCATCTCAACAAAACTGGAACCAATACAACCCAGAAAATATGCGGGTGAAATAAGATTCATTAACCAAGAGAAGAATTACACCGATTACACCGACTCTTTTTCTACAATAGAGTAGTTTCAACCCGAGCCTTCCTCCTGAATCTCTCTCACTCTTTTCTCGTCTTCTATAAACCTAAAAAATTATGAGTGTGGCTAAATTCTAGCCCCCCCACCTCTATGGATGTGACTATCACGGTGGGTGTGAATACCACTATATGGGTGTGGCTAAATCCTAGCCTTCACCACTTTCATAGGTATTACTACCACCGTGGGTATATCCGTCTTAACACCACCGTCAAATAATAACACATATGCTATATTTATAACTTACATCAAAAGCTATCCAAATCCTAGTCTAAATAGATTTTTATTCTAATTAATATTTAAATCTTAACAAACTTATCTCTTTAAGATTTAAATATTAATCTTAATCCAACTAGGATTCAATTACAAATCTAATCAAATCCTAACAATCTCCACCTTGATTTGATTTGTAGTATTCAATCGCTATATCGAGCTCTCCTCCGCTCCACCCATCGAGCTCTCCTCCGCTCCACCTTGAGCGACTGCATCTCTGTACGATCCGATCTCGCTTTTGGATTCTCTTAGCTCCACCTGAAACCGAAAAATTACATATCTTCTAGTCCAAGATACATAGCGAGATCAAATTGCGATCGCCTCCCGTGATGATCGGTAATCCAGTACTCTGATGTTGATCTCTCCTGAGGATCGATAACCTTTGGCTTTGATACCAATTGTTGGGAAATCCAGTACTCGCCTTGGTACTAGATTTTATGAATCCGCAACCCGTTCCGATACCGCAATCCAGTCCGGTACCGCATAGAGTTAGAATTCCGCAGTGAAAATATCAAATCGAATTTTTACCATAAACTCGTCATCTCAACATAACTGGAAACCGACTGCTCCTTTCTTTTGCAATAGAGTAGCTTCAACCCGAGCCCTCCTCCTGAATCTCTCTCACCCTTCTCTCATCTTCTATAAATATAAAAGACAATAGGTGTGACTAAATCTTAGCCGCACCACCTCCTTGGGTGTGACCACCACCGTGGGTGTGAATACCACGATATAAGTATGGTTAAATTCTAGCCCCTACCACCTCCATGGGTATTACCACCACCGTGGGTGTGGCCATCTGAACACCACCGTCAAATAATAGCACATATGCTATATTTATAGCTTACATCAAAAGCTATCCAAATTCTAGTTTAAATAGATTTTTATTCTAATTAATATTTAAATCTTAACAAATTTATCTCTTTAAGATTTAAATATTAATCTTAATCCAACTAGGATTCAATTACAAATTTAATCAAATCCTAATAATATAAAATTCATTCCATTTTTAAATGAATAAAATATAAGATATACACCTAAATAAGATATACACTTAGTATTTTTCAAATTTCGTATTCAAGTTCATGTACACTTAGTATATATATATATATATATACACAAACGAACATATGAATTTTCATAATTGTATATGGCTATAAATAAACTTTGAGAATATTAGTTTTGATTAGTTTATACAAATTGCTCAAAATATTATATAAATTTGTAGATACATCAACAGTTCACGGAAGCAGTTCATGAAAGCGAGGTCACAGCTAGCTGAGAGACCAAAAGCACCTTTATTTTTATTTTTATTTTTATTTTTATTTTTTAGAATTAATTGCGTCAAAATATATAGAATAATAAATATATTTCTATAAAATTTAATTTTTTATATTTAATTTTTTAAAAATTTAACGTTATTTATATATATTTTTATATCGTCTATTTCTATTAGAAAATTTTAGTTTATCAAAAATTAAATATTTAACCTTGATTAAGTAAAATATTAAATTTATTTTTTTATCTCTTTTATATTATAATCATGACTCTTAAAATGATATATTTGCAAAAGCAAAATAAATATTTTATCTATATTATATTAAAATATAAATAATAATAAATCAGAGTAATATATATATATGAATAAATTAAAATTTTTTAAAAATTAAATATAAAAAATTAATTTTTTTTAAAATATATTTGCTATTCGATATATTTACATAAACTCGTATGTAATTAACTTAATTTTTTATTGGTGGTTTGTTGAAATTGATTTTTGTACAGTGTGAAAGGACAGCATGCGAATTTGTGGGTTGGACAACCGAAATGTTAGACTAAAGACTATGGACTCTCTGGATATGGGACAAATAAAGTTTCTAAATTAATTTAGAGTTAAAATAATAAATAAATATTTAAAGTTGAGAAAAAGTGGAATATAGTAAGAATTAAAAAGAAAACAAAATATATTAAATTTTTATTTTTATTTTTTTTAGAGATTTTTTTTATCTAAATTATTTTTCTGTTAATTTTGAAATAAATTCTGCTAGAAATACAAAACAACTATATTTTAAACTCCAGACTTCGAATGCATATTAATCATCAAATTTTTAGCTAACTGCATGTGTTATTTATGTGTAAATTTCATAATAACAAATCTACGCACATCCATCCAAAACTTTTTATTTCAAAAAATTTATAAAAAAAAAAGAAAAGAAATGGCACAGTCTTCGAGCATTTCTGTTGGAGTCGATAGTTCACCTGCAGACAGGTGGGTTTATCTTCGGTTCGAATTTTATCATTTCGACCCTCTGGGGTACCGTAATTGGTTGGACTCCTGTTCTTGTGGTAGCCAGATCTTATACTTGAGCCTTAATCTTTTGTAATCTTTTTAGTTAGTGCGTAGTTTAGACTACTCTGGTATTGACTATAAGTGCTTAGCCGTATATGTATAGAAAAGGCTCAATCTAAAGGGATTAGAATTTTCTATATATGTGGCGGTCTGTCGTGCCCTGACTTACTTTTAAACTCTGATTGAAAAAAAAAAAAAAAAAAATTTAGACTTTATTTTGAAACTCAGAGCGTGACAAGAAAAGAAAAAGAAAAAATGCTTGTCATAGTTCATAATAGCAAATCTATGTGCAAATTTAGCAGTTTACTTCAATACATGCACTTGACTTGAAATATGTGTTAGTTGTTTCTATATATGGAAGGAATAACATGCTCTATATATTCTTAAATTTAGAAATGCAGTGAAAATGTAAGTTTGCTTTTTTTTTTTTTTTTTTTTTTTTTTTTTCAGTAGATGAGTTTTCCACTTCAGAATTGATTTTATATGCAATTTGAGCGCTTGACTGCAATTTACTTGACTTGAAATCTAAGCATTATAAACACCGACACGAATAAGTGATACGCACGACACGGCTGAAACACAAAAACTCGATAACTTTTAAAAAATTAGAACATGTACACAATATGAACATAAATAATAAAATATAAAATTAATAAGAGTAGAATTTATATATTTTCAAAATTATAAACTCATTCATACTTGTAAATTTTTTACTATAAAATTTGTATTGAAATTCGTATTATTGTAAAGATATTTAAGGAGAGAAAAAAAAATATAATTGTATAAATTTCAATACAAATTTTATGGTAAAAAATTTATAAGTATGGACGAGCTTATACTTTTAAAAGTATATAAACTCTACTCTATTAAAAATATATATATTTTCAAAATATAATATTATCCTGTGGAATACGAAATGCTAATTTAAATAACTCCGTATTGTAATACAAATCATAGTCGATCTTAATACTTGATTTACAAATTATACTAAATTTTAATACTTGATTTTTTTATATAATTTTTTATAAATCTCTAAATTATTATTATTCTAATAATAAATACAATTATATTTTATTTATTTTTTTAAAAAAATAATAAAAACTCGAAAGCAAAGAACAAAAACTTATTTATATATAATTTTTTTTATTAATAATTTTTGAAAATTAATATATTTTGTATAATTTATTTTTAGCGTCCCTAAAATTAAAATTCTGACTTCGTCTACGTATGTATGTATGTATGTATGTATGTATGTATCCTCAATAACTTGCGATAATAATTAAATGTGTTGAAAGTCTCAATTGATTTTCCTAGCATGTTTCACTGTAGTCTTATACTTAATTACCCATATATTTTCTTCTAAATTCAATATGTGGGAATTAATGATTTAAATAGTTTCTCTTCCTTTTTTTTTTTTTTTTTTTTTTTTTTTTTTGGGCCAGAAAAGTTGAATTAGGTGGTAGAGGGCATTTTCTATGAGCTGTGATGGAAGAATTTGCTACAATTATTAATGCATATATAGCAAGCTAAGTATCAATGTGTAAAACATGATGAACAGTAATTTATGAGTATTTGTGATCATTAGTTAATCTCCAAGTCAATGTAGGATCCAATATAGAAGATTTTTCTTTTCTTGGCCAAAAAGTAAGATAGAAAGTAGACTTGAAAAACCATAGGAATCAAGCAAAAGTACATTTCAATTTAACATGAGGAAAACATTACTTAGGAGAGGTCCCTTGCTCCTAAAGTTATTTTTAGTGTTGAAACTTCTGAATGAACGATCGGCTTCGTTAAACTTGATCTAGAGTATTTAAAAGTTATAAAAAATTAAATTTCGTAAATTTTCGATATTATTTACCTAGTGATCAAAGTGGCTCAAAATCAATAATTTAACGGTGTAAAAATATTCAAATCATGAAAAATTTTAATAGAAAATTCTTTATACTATATAGAACAAGATCAATATTTTTGATCTAAAATTTTAGTATCATATAATCACATTTCGTGAGATTTTTATTTTCACCCATTGATTTTGAGCCCTTTCGATCACTAGGTAAATAATATCGAAAAATCACAAAATTTATTTTCTAGATACCTTAAATATTTCAAATCAAGTCTAACGGAGGTCTCAACATTAAAAATTAATTGGGAGTACGACGTACACCCCACCCATCCAAGAATGGAGGCTTCTCCACTGGTCACTTCGGAGCGACCAGTAAAATTCACTCCATCCGAAAATGAATGGGGTGTAAGATGTGCACCTAATATATATATATATATATATATATATATATATATATATATATATATATATATATATATATATATATATATATATATATTATTCCTTACCTTGTTAAAATTAGGTATCTTTAGTAGTTTAATTTAAAGGGGATGCTAGGTGTACACCCCATAAGGCGTGTACATCCTACACCCCACCCCATCCTGAGGTGGGGCTTCCTTCACTGGTCACTTTGATGTGACAAGTGAAATTCATCCCACTCCAGGATGGGGTGGCGTGTAGGATGTACACCCCTTATGGGGTGTACACTTATATTTTTCCTTAATTTAAAATGCACTTTCCATTTTTCATGTTCTCCTTAAATGTAAAATAGATTAATATGATGTTTTAATTTTTTATTTTTCTTCTAGATAATTAAGATGTATATATTGAAATTGAATCAATGAAGATCAAAAAAAAGAGGAGAGAATAAAAGAGAGAAGATGAGGGAAGACACATAGGTTAGGATAAAATCACAAAGATGATAAAAAAAATCATACAGATTTAAATTAAATTTTTTATTAATATTTTCTTTTTTCTACAATAAATATCAAGTTTATTTATAATAAATTAAATTTTAATTCTAATTATAATCAACTCTCTTGATTTTAGGAGTTTTTCTAATACAAATATATCTAAATTAATTTAGTTTACAACTTTCAAACGTATTCCTAATTTTTAGAAAATTTATTCCATAAAATTTTAAAAATCTAAAAATAATCTCTACAATATATTAACAAAATAATAACTTCAAAATTTTTAAGAAATAAAATTTTAAATCATCGATTTCTTGGATGCATCAAAATATAAATATTAAGTTTAGAAAAGACTTAATTTCAATACCTTTAGCTTTGTATTATCGGAAATAACTCATTACAAAAAAAAATGCAATCGCAGAGATAGATTTTAGTTATCGTGAAGGCCATTTTAATCGCCTTTGTGAACTGTAGAAGCGGTTGCGACGGCCGCCTAATATTGAACATGACAATAACACTTTACAGAAATTTTTTTATTTTGATTTTTTCTTTTTAAAATTTTAAGTTGCATGAGAATAATATTTACTTATTTTATATTTAATATCACATAAAATCTTTTTTTTTTTTTTTTTAGGGTAAACATTAATTTGCCCCTCACCACTCATGGCTAGGATTCATCTTTAGTTTTACTCAAAAAATTTATTATTAAATAAAATAACAAAGTAAAATTTTTTGAACCACAAATTGATAAAGTAAAAATAAACTAAATCACATAATAGTTAAGTACAATTTTTTGAATCACACAGTTAATAACAAAGTTAAAATAAGCTAAATTACATGATGAGAAATTAATTTTTTTTTTTTTTTTCTCCACAACAATTAATTTGGCCAATGAGTGTAATTATAATATTGACGCAAAACACCATTAATTCCATAAGTTAATTAGTAATATTTTTCAGTTCAAAAATGTTAATTGTGGTGCACAAAATTTGATTTAGTACAAAGATTTTCCACGAAATATATGTATATATATCAAAAGGTGAGTTTTGCGCCACGCCAAATAATAGGACAAATTGCAACAGTAAATTAGAGAGAATTTTGGACAAAAATATGTTCTAAATTAAACAATAGTAAATTTTTGATATTTTTGAATATTTTTATAACTCTTTTATTGATTATAGACTTGGTAATTTTTTTATTCTAAATATTATGCAGAAAATGTTGACTTAGTCAAAATAAGTACTGACGTGCATAGGAAGGAAAAGGTGAGAAGGTTCCGTTGACTGACCAACTTATTCACATAGTACTACATATATATATCATCATGGACCTCACTGACACAGAGAGTCCTTAATTCAATTTAAAGGACTCTCTCTATTAAAATAAAATAAAATTATAATAATATATTTTTATAATATTTTTATGTAACTATTCTATCTATATTTTAAAAATATTTAAAAATATCACTATAATATAATTTTATTATAATGCTCAAATTAAATAGAATTTAATATATTATTATACGTGCCTATCCATTTTTGTAAGGTAAATAATTTATAAAACTTATATAATAAAAAAAGATGATCTTTTTTATTGTAACTTTGTAAGAGAAAATGTAATTTTCTGTACATGCAGTTTATTATTTTTTACCTTCAAAGTTTAAATTTTATTATCTATTCTTCTAATTTGTCTAACTCGAGCTACTCGGCGTATCTTTCAATTTAGAATTCTAGGTGTGATGATCCGGACTCCCGCAGGAACTGTGCAACATTAAACAGTGACTGCGGGGAGCTTGTACAGTGCTTCGGAGCTTGTAGAATCGAAATTGGACATTTAAAACAGACTTGGCGCGAAAATCGGGGCAAACGGAAATTTCCGGGAGCTTTCGGCAAAATTTCGGATGAGAATTTGGCGAAACGGACGTCGTATTTGGACTCAGCGCGCGAAAACGGTCGAAACGGTATATTCACTTTATTTTTCGGCACATTTTACTGTTCATGCCGGAATTACTGTTCCGGCCGCCGGAATTACTGTTCCGGCGGCCGGCGGCGGCGCACGGCGGCGGGCAGCGGCGGGGCAGCGGAGGGGCAGCGGCGGAGCGCGGAGGAGCGCGGCGCGGGCAGGGGCGGGCAGCGCGGGCAGGCGCGGGCAGGCGCGGGCAGGCGCGGGCAGGGGGCTCGGTGCGCGGTCCATGGGCCAGGCGTGCACCGGGTGCACCGAATTCTTCCCTTGCCACGTGGCAGCTCCTGATTGGCTGGCCGGTTTCTAGAAGCTTCTGGATGGTCGACACGTGGCAGCATCCTGTAGGCCGACAAATTTTCGGAAGACCCGGAGCGCGGACCGAGCACATGGACCACGTGGCCACGTGGCGAAATCTGATTGGCCCTGCACAGGCTGTTTCCTGTTCTGTGGACACGTGGCGCTTCCTGGTTGGCCAGTTTCGGTGTTTCCTGTTCGGGATCTGATCCCGTGAGGGAATATTCCCTTTGGCCCATTATAAAGAGGGAACCCCACCCCCCCTCTCATTCCACCTCGTTTTGCGCGCCGAGGAGAGAGAATCAGAAAAAGTGCCCAATACGAAAGTTTTTCCTCTCTCTCTCCTCTTCTCTCTCTACAATCTCAGGATTTTAGGAGTTACAGATAGCGAGATATCTGCGACGCGGCGCACTGCGACGATTTTCTTTTTAGGCCCATTTCCCGTCGCAGTTCCGTCGAAAATTCACTGCGGGCTAACCGGGTGGAATTTTTGGACGATTTTTGCGGCAGCGCGACCGTAAGAGGTAGGGCTTCGATTTCCGTGTTGATTATTTTGCTCCGTTTCGTACTTTTGGCACAGTTTTCAGGTCCTCTTTGACCCCCCTTTTTACTGTGATGGTTTTTGGACAGCACCGACTTCTCCGATTTTTATCTTGACGTAGGAGCGTCAGATCGAGGCGTTTTAAGAGTCGATTTTGATCTACTCTTCGCGAGGAACGCAACCGTGATTTTTCTGGGATTTTAGGAGCTCATTTTAGAGGTGAAAAATTCCTCTTTTCCCGTGCTGTCTGAAAAACAGCAAATATTGTGCTTTTTGGGATTTGTATTTATACCGGGAGCGTTGATTTGCAGGAATTGAGGACTGTGGACAACCAGGAGACTACCTGGGGTGTTGTTTGAGCTGTTCGAGGTGGGCGGTTGTTGCTTACCTCATTTTTGACAAGCTCACTGGGATTACTAGAAATCCCCTAAAATATGACAATTAATGAGAACCATTGGGACAACTAACAGGACTACTAACAGGACTACTAACAGGACAACTAACAGGACAATTAATGAGAACCATTGGGACAAATTAATATGACAAATGACAAGGACCGCTGGGACAAACTCCCCTAAAATTTATATAACCCCACAAATGATATGATGACTTATATTGGGACACTGTGATTGAGACAAAGGCTATGATCTCGCATGCAAATGACTTTTATTCAGTAAATCAATTGTTTTAAACCTTTGACACTATTTTACAACTTTTACAAATAAAGACAGTTGCATGCATGCCCGGACATCAGGTAAGGCCACTATTTATTGCTACACTATCATATTGGGATTTGAACATGTTTCATTGTTGTCCTTTGCATTCATATGTTGTTGCTCAAGTGTGAGCAGGGGTTTGGGATAGTGTAGCCAAGGTTGTGCTAGATTGTGGACTTGTGGGGTATTGCGGTGACCGCGGACAGTAGGCGGTTGACCAGATGTTTATCCTTGCATCAGATTGGGGTTGAGTTTGGTTTATTGCATCAGTTGGGGATTGGGTTTCTATAGTGGATGGAGTTTCCCACTTTGATCATGGTTATGATCCAGTCCTGCTATATTGAGACATGTGCTATAGAGATACTTGTGATACTGATGACAGAGATATTTTACTCGTGTGGGTCGCTCCCCTCGAGTGCCACTCCGGAGGTGTGCTTTCTCGGACCCAGCCGTGTGTGCCGGTCTGATACTTATGTTGGGATGCGAGCCGTGTGAGCCGATCCCGCGGTTTCGAGCCGTGTGTGCAGATTCCGCTGAGCAGGCAGTACCAGTTGTTTCTGGTGACTAGATTGGGTTTATTTGGACAGATACTATTTCTGATGCATGCATACAGTTTTGACAGCATAATAGTGGTAGTTTTCCTGTTTCAGCATCTTATGTATCTTACCACTTCCCCTTTTCCCTTTTGCCTCTAGTAGTCCTAGTGGGTGCGTCAGAGTTGAGGTTTTACCCACTAGGGGAGGCTGCTGGTTTATCTGGTAGTTCTCACCCCCATTGTTGTTTTCTGTTTCTTTCTTCTCCTTTATTTTGCAGAGTCATCTGCGGGAGCTGCTAGGCCATCGGCAGCTGATCGAGGTAAGGGGATCGCTGAATAGATAGATCTCCTGTGAGACTGAGAGCTGTAGATAGATATTGTACCCTTCACTCAGACTGTGATATTCTCCTTTTATTTTGGGTCTGGCTTCCGCCAGCTGGTTGTACTATTTTAGTGAGCTGGGAGATTATTGTACATATTACAGCTTGTATTTGTATTTCCAGTCTGAGATACTATGTGGTTCTTCTATTTCAGCTCTGTATTATGCTCTTTTTGTACATTTATATCTGAGCAGGTTACCAGCGCTTCGTGTACGCGGGAAATCCCATGTGCACGGCGGATCTGTAGACGGGCCCGGGTCCTGATTTGCACCCGGGGCGTGACAGATTAAGTTGGTATCAGAGCTTAGGGATAGTTCAGTTGGGACTTAGGAAACCCTAGGCTTTTGGCAGACCCTAGGATAATAGGGCATGAGAGACGTGGCATTTTGCGAAAGTCGCCGATTTATTTTGTTTGACTCTTCCAGTGAGAGAAGAGGAGTCGACATAGCCTATTTCTGGTGGACAGTTATGTTGGCTGCAGACAACATAAAGTCACAGGAATAGGGGAATGTCTTTGACTTTCGCTAAATTGGGTCGTGTGGGGTCCCGATACTGAGTATGGTTTCTTGTGGTAGGATGCCTCCGCGACGTAGGATGTTGACGCGTTCTCAGCCTGATCAGGAGGAGTCCGGGCAGGGCCAGCAGAGTGAGGTGCAAGAGCTGCAGGCCCAGATGGCCCAGATGTCAGAGGCTGTTCGGCGTCAGGAGGAGGCTATGGGTCGGCTGACGCAAATGTTAGAGCAGAGGGCTCAGCCTGTTGTAGCACCTTCAGAGAATTCTCCCGTACCTTCTTCCCCTGCTGTGAATCCTCCAGTTGTACCGGTGACCCCGGCATCCCCTGTTACTCGGGGTACTGGTGGACAGCCGACTGGGCTGACAGGATCTCTGACCCCGGCAGAACAGCGGGGAGTGGTGGACCTGTTGATGAGGTTTCGCCAGTTTGACCCACCCCATTTTTCGGGGCAAAGTACTGAGCCGTGGGAGGCAGAGTCGTGGATCACGGCGATGGAGCGACGTTTTGAGACGTTATTTATCGAGGAGCGATATCAGGTGATATTGGCGACGAACTTTTTAGAACACAACGCCGAAGCTTGGTGGCGGCGTGTTCGACCGGCTGGTCCGCCTGGGGCTCAGCTCCTGACCTGGGCGGAATTTCGCAATCTCCTTCTTGGGGCTTTCTTCCCGAAAGCGTCCGGCAGAGGTTGGAGGAACAGTTGAGAAACCTCCGACAAGGAGATCGGCCCGTACACGAGTACATTGCCAATTTCAATCAATTGTTGGCATGTGTACCGAACGTGGCCAGGGACGAGGCGCACCGGATCTACATGTTCGAGCGAGGATTGCGCCGGGACCTTTTTCAATTGGTTCGCTCGCGTAGGTTGCAGACCTTGGAGGCCTCGATGGAGCAGGCACTCTACGTTGAGTGCGGGGAGGTAGTAATGGGGGAGGTAGCTCCAGCTCCCGTAGTGATCCCGGGGGCGAAGCGACCGGCACCGGAGGTTGGGGGACAATCTAGTTCGTGGAGGCCGCCACGACCGCCGCAGCCACAGTTCCCCGGCCAAGGACGGTCCGAGCGACGAGGGCCTGGTGGATCCCAGAAGCGGCAACAGCAGCAAAGATCACAGTCGTCGCAGCGTGGGTCGCAGCGGCAGCCTCAGCGACAGCGGCAGTCTCAACAGCAATCACGACAGCCACGGGCCCCCGGCAATTGTATCTTCTGCGGAGGTCAGCATTTTTCCAACACCTGCGACCAACGGTGGGGTCGCTGCTATAGATGTGGACAGCCCGGGCACATTCAAGCTTCGTGCCCCTTTTCGGCCCCCACCACCCCTTCTTCAGCATCGGCTCCATCTTCATCGCAGCAGCGGTCGACGGCTCAGCGGCCCTATGCTCCAGCAAGCAGACCATCTTCTTCCCATCCCACGGATTATCGCCCTCCAGCTCAGAGTGGGCGAGTGTATGCTGCGCAAGTAGAGGACTCTTCGGCAGCAGATCATGTGGTGGCAGGTATCACCTTGCTTTCTGGCATTAGGACTCGTACTTTATTTGATACAGGAGCATCACATTCTTTTATTAGTAGATCATTTGCATCATTACATGGGTTAGAGGTAGGACTTTTGCCACGTGCATTAGAGGTTAAGATCCCCGATCACACCTTGCACGTGGAAGAGTGTTGTTGGTCCTGCCCGATGCAAATCGAGTCCTGGATTATGCCAGTAGACCTGTTGGTCTTGAGACAGCTGAAGGACTTCGATGTGATCCTCGGAATGGACTGGCTGGCTCGGTACTTTGCGACTATTGATTGTGCCGCAAGAACCGTCACTTTTAGAGAGCCAGGCCAGGAGATGTTGGTATACCGGGGATGTCAGAGTGCTTTCTTTGCCTCTATGATTTCGACTTCCCGAGCGAGGCAGATGATCCGTCGAGGGTGTGTAGCCTTTTTGGCTAGTGTTGTTGAGGGGCCTACGGCGGCGCCGGAACTCAAGGATATCCCAATTGCCCGCGAGTTTCCGGATGTTTTTCCACCTGAGCTGACTAGCATGCCGCCAGATAGGGAGATTGAGTTTGTGATTGACGTAGTTCCAGGAACTGCGCCAATCTCAAAGGCTCCTTACCGGATGGCACCGGCTGAGTTGCGAGAGCTTAAGGCGCAACTCCAAGATTTAATGGATAAGGGCTTTATTAGGCCGAGTGTATCGCCTTGGGGAGCGCCGGTGCTATTCGTGAAGAAGAAAGATGGGTCACTTCGACTTTGTGTGGATTATAGGGAATTAAACAAAGTGACCATCAAGAACAAGTACCCTTTGCCGCGCATCGATGATCTTTTTGATCAGCTGCAAGGGTCTTGTGTCTTCTCTAAGATAGATCTGCAATCCGGTTACCACCAGTTGAAGGTGAAGGCCGAGGATATTCCGAAAACGGCATTTAGATCACGGTACGGGCATTATGAATTTACAGTTATGCCTTTTGGGCTAACTAATGCCCCTGCCGCATTCATGGATTTAATGAACCGAATCTTCCGACCATACTTGGATCGATTCGTAGTAGTGTTCATTGATGATATCTTGATCTACTCCCGAAGTGATGCTGAGCATGAGGAGCACTTAAGGATAGTGCTGCAACTTCTGCGAGAAAAGAAGTTGTATGCCAAGCTGGCAAAGTGCGAATTTTGGCTTCGGGAAGTAGTCTTCTTGGGCCATGTGATTTCCGCCGCAGGTGTGGCGGTAGACCCGGCGAAAATTGAGGCAGTCCGTGATTGGCCCCGACCGACGACGGTTTCTGAGGTACGTAGCTTTATGGGTTTAGCTGGGTATTATCGTCGGTTTGTGGAAGGCTTTGCGAAGCTTTCCACACCCCTCACTCGCTTGACGCGTAAAGGAGTGAAGTTTATTTGGAGTGAGGATTGTCAGAAAAGTTTTGAGGAGCTAAAGACTAGATTGATGACCGCTCCTATCCTGTCCCTTCCTGTTATGGGAAAAGGATATGTGATCTATAGTGACGCATCACACAGTGGACTTGGTTGTGTGTTGATGCAAGAAGGGAGGGTAATTGCCTATGCATCAAGGCAACTCAAAGATTACGAGAAAAATTACCCTACCCATGACTTGGAGCTTGCTGCTGTAGTGTTTGCACTGAAACTTTGGCGTCATTACCTATATGGAGAGCATTGTGAAATCTACACCGACCACAAGAGCCTAAAATACCTGTTCACGCAAAAGGAACTGAATTTGAGGCAGCGTAGGTGGTTAGAGCTATTAAAGGATTATGATGTAGATATTCTCTACCACCCAGGCAAAGCTAATGTGGTCGCTGACGCCTTGAGTAGGAGAGCGGTGCAAAGTTTGTCTATGTTGATCACAGACCAGGCACCGCTATTAGAAGAGATGAGACGGCTCGAGTAGAGGTTGTGTCCCCTGGGGTCTCTGCTAGACTGACATCTTTAGTCGTGCAGCCCACTCTGCTAGACAGGATCAAGGAAAAACAGAGTGAGGACCCCCACTTGACCAGGATTAGAGATCAAATTCCGAGTAATCAGTCTGGGGACTTTACGGTAGATGCCTCGGGAGTACTGAGGTACAGGAACCGAGCATGTGTGCCAGCGGATGCGGAGATCCGAGAGCAGATATTGCGAGAGGCCCATTATACACCTTATACCCTACATCCTGGTGGGACTAAGATGTATAAGGACCTCAAGGCACACTTCTGGTGGAAAGGCATGAAAAGGGATGTCGGGAGATTTGTGGCTCAGTGTTTAACTTGTCAGCAGGTGAAAGCTGAGCATCGAGTGCCAGCTGGCAAGTTACAGAGTCTCCCAATTCCCCAGTGGAAATGGGACCACATTACGATGGATTTCGTGGTCGGACTTCCTAGGGCACAGGGAGGAGCAGACGCTATCTGGGTAGTCGTGGATCGACTTACCAAGTCGGCGCACTTTCTGCCCATGCAGACTACGTGGCCACTTGAGCGACTAGCCCAGTTATATCTGGATGAGATAGTGAGATTACATGGAGTACCCGCCTCCATTGTTTCAGATAGAGACCCGAAGATTTGTTTCGCATTTCTGGAAAAGTTTGCAAACAGCCTTGGGGACTGAACTCAGGTTCAGTACGGCTTTCCATCCGCAGACGGATGGGCAGTCTGAGCGGACGATACAAATCCTGGAGGACATGTTGAGGGCTTGCGTCTTGGATTTCGGCGGAGGGTGGATTCGACACTTATCTTTAGCTGAGTTCGCGTACAACAATAGCTTTCAAGCGAGCATTCAGATGGCTCCGTTTGAAGCATTGTATGGACGCAAGTGTCGATCACCGCTTTATTGGAGTGACGTGGGCGAGAGGCGGACCTTGGGACCAGATGTCTTGATAGAGGCAGAAGAGAAGGTCCGAGTAATCCGACAGCATCTTCAGACCGCCCAAAGCCGACAAAGGAGTTATGCCGATGTTCGGCGACGAGACTTAGAGTTTCAGGTTGGTGATCATGTATTCCTGAAAGTCTCGCCGTCCAAAGGAATCAGGAGGTTCGGCATTCGTGGGAAACTTAGCCCCCGATATATTGGACCCTTTGAGGTATTGGAGCGTATCGGGCCAGTTGCCTACCGACTTGCACTTCCTCCGAGGCTTGCTGGTGTCCATAATGTATTTCATGTCTCTACTTTGAGGAAGTATGTCTTCGACCCATCGCACGTCATCGACTTCACACCGCTGGAGATCAGCGAGGATTTGAGGTATGAGGAGCGCCCACTGCGAATTCTGGATCGAGAGGTGAGAGAATTGCGCAATCGGGCCATTCCCTATGTGAAAATCCAATGGGGCAATCATGACGAGCGCGAGGCTACATGGGAGCTTGAGTCGGAGATGAGGGATGCCCACCCCTACTTATTCGAGACATCGGACTGAGGATTGTTGTTGAGTCTCGTTTCGAGGACGAAACTCTTTTTAGTGGGGGAGGATGTGATGATCCGGACTCCCGCAGGAACTGTGCAACATTAAACAGTGACTGCGGGGAGCTTGTACAGTGCTTCGGAGCTTGTAGAATCGAAATTGGATATTTAAAATAGACTTGGCGCGAAAATCGGGGCAAACGGGAATTTCCGGGAGCTTTCGGCAAAATTTCGGATGAGAATTTGGCGAAACGGACGTCGTATTTGGACTCAGCGCGCGAAAACGGTCGAAACGGTATATTCACTTTATTTTTTCGGCACATTTTACTGTTCACGCCGGAACAGTAACCGGCCGCCGGAATTACTGTTCCGGCGGCCGGCGGCGACCGGCAGGCGGCGGCGCACGGCGGCGGGCAGCGGCGCAGCGGCGGGCAGCGGCGGAGCGCGGAGGAGCGCGGCGCGGGCAGGCGCGGGCAGCGCGGGCAGGCGCGGGCAGGCGCGGGCAGGGGGCTCGGTGCGCGGTCCATGGGCCACGCGTGCACCGGGTGCACCGAATTCTTCCCTTGCCACGTGGCAGCTCCTGATTGGCTGGCCGGCTTCTAGAAGCTTCTGGATGGTGACACGTGGCAGCATCCTATTGGCCGACAAATTTCCGGAAGACCCGGAGCGCGGACCGAGCACGTGGACCACGTGGCCACGTGGCGAAATCTGATTGGCCCTGCACAGGCTGTTTCCTGTTCTGTGGACACGTGGCGCTTCCTGGTTGGCCAGTTTCGGTGTTTCCTGTTCGGATCTGATCCCGTGTGGGAATATTCCTTTGGCCCATTATAAAGAGGGAACCCACCCCCCCTCTCATTCCACCTCGTTTTGCGAGCCGAGGAGAGAGAATCAGAAAAAGTGCCCAATACGAAAGTTTTTCCTCTCTCTCTCCTCTTTCTCTCTCTACAATCTCAGGATTTTAGGAGTTACAGATAGTAAGTTATCTGCGACGCGGCGCACTGCGACGATTTTCCTTTTAGGCCCATTTCCCGTCGCAGTTCCGTCGAAAATTCACTGCGGGCTAACCGGTGGAATTTTTGGACGATTTTTGCGCAGCGCGACCGTAAGAGGTAGGGCTTCGATTTCCGTGTTGATCATTTTGCTCCGTTTCGTACTTTTGGCACAGTTTTCAGGTCCTCTTTGACCCCCCTTTTTACTGTGATGGTTTTTGGACAGCACCGACTTCTCCGATTTTTATCTTGACGTAGGAGCGTCAGATCGAGGCGTTTTAAGAGTCGATTTTGATCTACTCTTCGCGAGGAACGCAACCGTGATTTTTCTGGGATTTTAGGAGCTCATTTTAGAGGTGAAAAATTCCTCTTTCCCGTGCTGTCTGAAAAACAGCAAATATTGTGCTTTTTGGGATTTGTATTTATACCGGGAGCGTTGATTTGCAGGAATTGAGGACTGTGGACAACCAGGAGACTACCTGGGGTGTTGTTTGAGCTGTTCAAGGTGGGCGGTTGTTGCTTACCTCATTTTTGACAAGCTCACTGGGATTACTAGAAATCCCCTAAAACAGGACAATTAATGAGAACCATTGGGACAACTAACAGGACTACTAACAGGACTACTAACAGGACAATTAATGAGAACCATTGGGACAAATTAATATGACAAATGACAAGGACCGCTGGGACAAACTCCCCTAAAATTTATATAACCCCACAAATGATATGATGACTTATATTGGGACACTGTGATTGAGAAAAAGGCTATGATCTCGCATGCAAATGACTTTTATTCAGTAAATCAATTGTTTTAAACCTTTGACACTACTTTACAACTTTTAAAAATAAAGACAGTTGCATGCATGCCCGGACATCAGGTAAGGCCACTATTCATTGCTACACTATCATATTGGGATTTGAACATGTTTCATTGTTGTCCTTTGCATTCATATGTTGTTGCTCAAGTGTGAGCAGGGGTTTGGGATAGTGTAGCCAAGGTTGTGCTAGATTGTGGACTTGTGGGGTATTGCGGTGACCGCGGACAGTAGGCGGTTGACCAGATGTTTATCCTTGCATCAGATTGGGGTTGAGTTTGGTTTTTATTGCATCAGTTGGGGATTGGGTTTCTATAGTGGATGGAGTTTCCCACTTTGATCATGGTTATGATCCAGTCCTGCTATATTGAGACATGTGCTACAGAGATACTTGTGATACTGATGACAGAGATATTTTACTCGTGTGGGTCGCTCCCCTCGAGTGCCACTCCGGAGGTGTGCTTTCTCGGACCCAGCCGTGTGTGCCGGTCTGATACTTATGTTGGGATGCGAGCCGTGTGAGCCGATCCCGCGGTTTCGAGCCGTGTGTGCAGATTCCGCTGAGCAGGCAGTACCAGTTGTTTCTGGTGACTAGATTGGGTTTATTTGGACAGATACTATTTCTGATGCATGCATACAGTTTTGACAGCATAATAGTGGTAGTTTTCCTGTTTCAGCATCTTATGTATCTTACCACTTCCCCTTTTCCCTTTTGCCTCTAGTAGTCCTAGTGGGTGCGTCAGAGTTGAGGTTTTTACCCACTAGGGGAGGCTGCTGGTTTATCTGGTAGTTCTCACCCCCATTGTTGTTTTCTGTTTCTTTCTTCTCCTTTATTTTGCAGAGTCATCTGCAGGAGCTGCTAGGCCATCGGCAGCTGATCGAGGTAAGGGGATCGCTGAATAGATAGATCTCCTGGGAGACTGAGAGCTGTAGATAGATATTGTACCCTTCACTCAGACTGTGATATTCTCCTTTTATTTTGGGTCTGGCTTCCGCCAGCTGGTTGTACTATTTTAGTGAGCTGGGAGATTATTGTACATATTACAGCTTGTATTTGTATTTCCAGTCTGAGATACTATGTGGTTCTTCTATTTCAGCTCTGTATTATGCTCTTTTTGTACATTTTATATTTGAGCAGGTTACCAGCGCTTCGTGTACGCGGGAAATCCCATGTGCACGGCGGATCTGTAGACGGGCCCGGGTCCTGATTTGCACCCGGGGCGTGACACTAGGGGACCACTATTATTTTAAACACAACATTCTGTAATCTAAAGGCTAAAAACTTGATGGCACCAATGGCTTGGTGCTATCGATAGTATTCGTCACGCCCCAGAGTCGAAACTGCGACCCGGGCCCGCCAACAGATCCGCCGCCCATACGGAAAATCCCGTATAGACGAAGCGTCTAACCTGCAAAAAGAAGGATACTATAGCTATACAGATATCAGAGCTGAAAAGTAAACTACTGAAATAAATATATACAACTCCTCAAATAGTACATGCCAGGTCCTCACAAAACATAAGTCTCTCAAAAAACTAAAACTCTCAAAAGTAAAATGTATATGATACAATCCCAAAATCACTAACAGTACTAGTACATCACCAAAAGGGGTACAACTACTCTCTCTAGAAGAAGACTGGTAGGGATCTAGCTCGCGACTCCCTTACCTCAGTCAGCAGGATCAGCAACAGGAGCAACAGGAATAGGAGAAGAGGTCTCTGGGGAAAAATCACCACAGCGGGTGTGAGAACTACATCCTACAGTAGTTCTCAGTGGGTACCGCCCCCAAGCCCGACGGTCTGCTCACTAAATTTCTAGAGGCATAAAGTAACAAATGCAATACTGAAAGGAAAAGGGCTGAAAAATAACTCTACAGCTACTATGCCTCTATCTAAATGCTCAAGGAGTGATACAGATGGAAACATAATGCATCTACTAACTCTCAAAATATAGTCACCCAATCTACACTGACTGCCACATGGGGTCCAGTCAAACCTATGCCTACCTACTGCCATTACATCCACGGAGGATTGGACTTACGTAGGGCGTCCGTGACTGCCAAAACTGGCCCAGCAAGAGGGACTGCGTCGACAAGTCGCGATAGCAAAGTAACAGGCCCAACTCCGGAGTGGCACTCGAGGGGCGCGACCGCACCGAGAAAAGTATTTGCGCATCTCTGTCGAGCTCAATATGGCTCATGCAGGCTATAGTCCAATCCACGATCAACAAGATCGACAGTACCCAAATCACCTCTCTAACTCACTAACAGGAACCACTCGAACAGTCGGGACCACTGTCAACCCAACGGCTCCCCAAATAGGAACATCAATTCAACAAGCAAACTCACTAGCTGTGTATACCCCACAGCCGACAAAAATGAAGGATCCGGGAACCCCGAAAGACTAGAACCTACAACCCAAATCAAACAAGAACAGACTCTAGCTATAGCCTCTCGTTGTTCTCGACCCAAAGAAAAAGGCAGTCCTTAAAACCCAGACCACTCGAATCCTCTCGAGTGGGGAAGTTTACAAGAAAAATGTGACATTTATTACTGAAAACCATTTTTCACTCAACCTACGCGGGGTGAGGACTAAAAGTAGTTCCTTTTTGAAAAACCATCTTGATTTGAGAAAAATCCATTTTTAATGATTTTTAGTTCTTTTAGGAAAAACGATTAGAAAACAAGTTTTATTCCCAAACCCCGAATGGCTAATGCCTTCGTCCAATCAGACAAGAACAGACTCCGGCGACTCTTCGATGTTTGGAAGAAAAATATTGGTTGACTAAAATCATATGTGCCCAAAAAAGGTTCTGGGTTCAAGGTCCTGCTATCACTGGTATATAACTGCCACTAACACAGTGGCGACACATAAAACAGAGAAACACGACATTCCGGGACCATCGTTTACCCAAACGGCTCCCGCCACAGATATAAGACCAGCTACATCTACCAGACTCCACTCTGCTCCCAAGTACGAGTGTAACATGCATCCCACACTAAGAGAAATTCCGACCACTCAGCCCACTGCCCGGGCGAGGAAAACACTATGTCCAGGGATAGGGAGTAAAGTGTGGATGTCTAAAACATAAAATAAACCTAGCCTAAGTGAGAGTTTAATTTCTACTAGTCTGGTTACACATGCAACATATGACAGGGTGCTAGGTCAAGTTTCAATAGTGGTATTTAAGTTAACACAGATAGGAAGCATATATCAACATGATCATGATAACAACACGAGAACATCATCTCTATATCTAACATGCTTCCTAACACATTTAACAATCATGCATGATTTACTACACGATAGAATTAATGAATAGTCCACCGATTTTGGAGACGAAGCAATCCACCTGAAGCGTGCGTCAAACCAAGATCCAAATGGCTGAAACTGAACGGGATAATTCTCAGATTCCCACGATTCCAACGAGTCCAAGAATACCAGAAAACTCCTCCTGGATACAAAGATACGGTCCAAACATCGCGACAAGCATCATTTCCCACAATCACAAAACTGCTATAAAATCAGTCCAGAAAATACTTAAATACCACCTACGAGATGATCTCCAAAAATTCCAATAAAAATTTGGCGGCGATCCTCGCGAAGAGTAGATGTTGATCGAGTCCTCACATGTCAAAATCCGATACCCGAACGCAGAGATAAAAATCCGACAAGCCTCCGCTGTCCAGAAAAACCACCAGCAGGAAAGGGTTCAAAGATGTTCCAGAAACCTCAAAAAAAAACCCAAAACTAAGAGGATCGAAAATACGAAAAATGAAGATCTACTTCTCGTGAAACCGATGTCGTGAAAATCGGCCAAAAATTCCCACCCGTCAGCCGGGGAGCTCGCAGAAGAAGCGTCGACGAAAAAACTCGGTATCCAAGGCTCGTTGAAGCTCGCGATGTCGAGAAGAACGCAGATGGCACGACTCCCAAAAATTTTCGGGATCCCAAATATCGAAAAAGACTCGCAGACGACGCTCCCTGTCGAAAATAGGCCGAAGAGCTCGGAGGAAAAGCCCACAAACGAAACCCCAATGGCTATTTATAGCCCAAGCCCACCAAGGAAGGGGTTCGAATTCGGGGCGCTGAATTCGAGCGCCCGAATCCGCCCAAGCCCATTACTGTGCGTGCCCGAATCCCTCTTGGCACGCCACGTCACCCGCTCCGCGCCCCGCGCGCCCGGTGCACGCGCGTTCGCCAATCGCGGCGCGCCGCGTGGCGACGCGGTCCACGGCGGGGTGCACGCGCCGCGGTCCGCGTCGGGCCACCCGGGTCGCTGCGCCCGCCAATGGGCAAGCGCCACGTGGCCTGGCACGGTCCACGATGCACCGCGCCTGGCGCGAGTCACGCCTCACGTCACGCCCGTTGACCGCCCAATCCGCACGTGCCATGTGTCCCGCCGAAGTCTGCTGGTCCCGTGTACGCCCAAGTCTCGTGAACCAGCCTGCCCGCGCCTCGCACGCGCCTGCCCGCGCCTGCCCGCCGCCGCGCCGCTTGCCAGTGCTGCTAGTGATTCCCGCCGGCCGCCGAACAGTAACCATGCCTCGAAATCCGTGTTTTGGCATCCAGGCTCCGAAAAATACATGTAAATAGTACATTTCATCGTTTTCACGCGCTGAGTCCAAATCCGATATCCGTTTTGCCAAATTCCACTTCTAAAATTTGTCGAAGGCATCCGGACAGGTATTCTTAATCTAAATTTCGTGCTCGGTCCAATTCTGAGGTTCGATTTGCGCGCAAACCATCTCTAACACACATCGTAGGTCTCCAGAAGTCACAATTCACTCCGTAAGACCTTCGCGGAGATTCGGGTCATCATAGTATCCAGCCTAATTCTATATAGAGTCCGGCTAGAATGCTATCGATAGCACCAAGCAATTGGTACTATCAAGTTTTCAGCCGTTGGATGAAAAGATATGTGGTTGGAATTATAGTGGTCTCCTAAGATTTTTACTATTCAACCAACCACCTAGTAAATCCTAGGGGACCACTATCATCTTAACCACACATGTCACGCCCCGGGTGTAAACCAGAACCCGGGCCCGTCAACAGATCCGCCGTGCACACAAAATTTTTCCCGCATACACGAAGTGGCGGTAACCTGCTCAGATATAAAAGAGCATAAAAACAGAGCTGAACTAAAACCACTAAATCTCAGACTGAAACTGAAAGTAAAATAAAGTACAACAATAGAAATAATACATGTGTTTCTCTCCCAGCTCACCAAAATATACAACAAACTGGCTAAAGCCAGACCTAAAAGTACAAGTACAATAGTCTGAGAAAAATATGGGTACAACAAAAGTCCAGCTAGCTCACTGTCGGGTAGACGATCCATCTAGTCAGCTATCCTCTTACCTCGCCTCTCGCCTCCGCTGAAGGCCGAGCAGCTCCCGCAGAAGACTTTACAAAACAAAGGGAGAAAAAAGGAAAAAGAACAAGAATGGGGTTGAGAACTACTATGAAACCAGTAGCCTTTCCTAGTGGGTTAAGCCTCAAACTCTGACGTGCCCACTAGGTCTACCAGAGGCAAAAGGAAAAGAAAGGTGGTAAGCTATGAACAAAGCTGCTGATAAAAAGAAACTACTGCTACTATGCCTCTAAATGCAGTTTCAGAAAGAATAGCTAAATGTATGCATCAGTAAATGTGTCTGCCTGAATAAACCCAATCAATGGACCAGTAAAAAACCGGTACTGCTTGCTCTGCTGTCGAACTCAAAACCCAGTAGCGGGATCGACACACATGGCTCGCATCCCAATATAACTAACAGACCGACACACATGGCTCGGCCATAAGCCTACCTCCGGAGCGGCACTCGAGGGGAGCGACCCACACGAGTAAAGTGTCTCTGTCACAAGTATCACGATACAGCAGGACTGGATCACGACTATGATCAAAGTGAGAAAATCCATCCACTAAAGAACCCCAATCCCCAATCTGATGCACAAGTAAAACATCTGGTCAACTGCCCAATGTCCGCGGTCGCCGCAATACCCCCACAAATCCACAATCTGGTACAACCAATCCAGACTCGATACCCTCGGCTACACTATCCTACAACCCTGCTCGAACTCGAGCAACTAATGTCCTGAGTCTAAAAATAAAAGGAGAAAATAGCAATCATTGTTTCTCCTAAGTCAAATCCCAGCATGATAGTGTAGCAGTAAAAGATGGCTTATCTAGGTGTCCATACAAGTATGCAAGTGTTCTCAAAATGGTAAAAGAAAAACATCTAACAATGTTCTTGCATCTATTAGAGCGTGATATCCCAAATATACTAATCAATCTCATAAGAAGATTAAATACTAGCATGGCATATATCAAATCCATACAAGCATGCAAGTTATCCACAATGTACTAATCGACATTCTGATTCGGAAATTACTCTAATATCCCTAGTGGGCATGTCAAAAAAGAGGTCCACAACAATCAACTACCTGGAACGCGCAATCCACAACAGTAATAGCCTCCTCGCTATCCAACTCGCCACAGGACACCTAAATCTGCGAACCACTGCAAAAATTATCGCACTTAGTATCAACGGTAGCAGTTCCAAAAACAGCACTTGCTGTTTTGCAAGTACAGCACAGAAAATATGGATTCTCACCTCTGTGCAGTCCTAAAAAAAATCCAAAAAAATCACCGTTGCGTTCATCGCGAAGTGTAGATACGAATCGAGTATTTATACGCCTTATTTCGATACTCGTAGACCGAGAAAATCCATAAATAGTCCGCCGCTGTCCAAAAATTGTCGCAGAAAAAGGGGGTTTAAAGAAGCTCTAGAAAACGCAGTAAAACCTCGAAACGGGCAGAAGTGGTAAATACAAGAAATGTAGCCCTACCTGTCGTGAAGAAAATGCAGCAAGAATCACTCGAAAAGTTCCTCAGGGCAGCCCAGGGGAGCCCACGGGCCGAAATGCGACGAAAAAGAACACTGGAAGAAGAACGTCGCAGTACGCCGAATCGCAGAAATCACCGATGTCGAGATCTCCAAAAATCTCTAAATCCCTGGAAGTGGTGGAGAATAGGTGGAAGAAGCCACTGCCAAGAGCCCTGCTCGGAAATCCCCAAAAAAAAATGAGAAAAGGGGGAGTTGAAGCCCTTTTATAGCCTCCAAAAAAAAGAAAAAAAGGCACTTTGGGTTGCACTTTCGGGCGCCCGAAAGTTTCGGGCGCCCGAAAGTTTCGGGCGCCAAACAGGCAACCCCCGCAGCCAATCCGTGCAGCGCCCGGATTGCTCCGGGCGCGCCGCGTGTCCGAACACGGGACAGCGGGCGCCCCGCCACCGGGCGGCTGCCCGCGTGGCTCGACAAAAGCGGAGGGGGTGGATGGCAGCGGCGAATGGCGGGGCGCCACATGGCGCCCCCCCGCGTGGGCGCCATGCCGCCCGCGCCTGCCCCGACCTTCCCCAACCAATCATGGCTTGACACGTGTCCCCCCCCGGCGCTCGTTGTGCCCAGCGCACGCGCCAGGTCCATGGACCGCGCTCCTCCTGCAGTGCCGCGTGGACCGAGCCGCGTGAGCCGACCAATCCGGAGCTGCCACGTGGCTCAGCCCTGGTCCACGGCTCCCCGCGCGTGCGTGAGCCGGCAAATCCTGGGCTGCCACGTGTCCTTCCTTCGGTCCACAGCTCCCCCCATGCACCAAAACGCGCAGAAAACTTCCAGGGGTCCCTTTTTGGGCATCCGGACTCCGAAAATACAAATAAATAGCCGATTTTCGATGTTTTTTCCGCGCTGAATCCAAATCAGCATCGGATTAGCCTGAAACCCTTTCTAAAATTCGGCGAAAGCAGCCGGAAGGCAGGCTTGATCCAGAAACTTCACAGAGTCTGTCTAACGCATCCTTTTGACGCGTTGCGTGTCCGACACACCAATAATAGGTGTTCCATAACATGGATCACGGGAGAAAGCTACACGGGGATCTGGACCACTACAACACATCCTTTAATCCAAAGGCTAAAAACTTGATGGCACCAATGGTTTGGTGCTATCGATAGTAT
>CM054933.1:2789830-2846791 GCA_029168755.2 Tillandsia fasciculata | reverse complement strand
ACCTTCAAAGTTTAAAATTTTATTATCTATTCGTTCTAATTTGCTAACTCGATCTACTCGGGCGTATCTTCAATTTAGAATTCTTTAGGTTGTGATGATCCGGACTCCCGCAGGAACTGTGCAACATTAAACAGTGACTGCGGGGAGCTTGTACAGTGCTTCGGAGCTTGTAGAATCGAAATTGGATATTTAAAACACTTGGCGCGAAAATCGGAGCAAACGGAATTTCCGGGAGCTTTCGGCAAAATTTCGGATGAGAATTTGGCGAAACGGACGGCGTATTTGGACTCAGCGCGCGAAAACGGTCGAAACGGTATATTCACTTTATTTTTCGGCACATTTTACTGTTCACGCCGGAATTACTGTTCCGGCCGGCCGGATTACTGCCGGCGGCGGCGGCGGCGCACGGCGGCGGGCAGCGGCGGCAGCGGAGGGGCGCGGCGGAGCGCGGAGGCGGGAGCGCGGCGCGGCGCGCGGCGCGGGCAGCGCGGGCAGGCGCGGGCAGCGCGGGCAGCGCGGCAGGGGCTCGGTGCGCGCGGTCCATGGGCCAGGCGTGCACCGGGTGCACCGAATTCTTCCCTTGCCACGTGGCAGCTCCTGATTGGCTGGCCGTTTTCTAGAAGCTTCTGGATGGTCGACACGTGGCAGCATCCTGTAGGCCGACAAATTTCGGAAGACCCGGAGCGCGGACCGAGCACATGGACCACGTGGCCACGTGGCGAAATCTGATTGGCCCTGCACAGGCTGTTTCCTGTTCTGTGGACACGTGGCGCTTCCTGGATGGCCAGTTTCCGTGTTTCCTGTTCGGATCTGGATCCCGTGAGGGAATATTCCCTTTGGCCCATTATAAAGAGGAACCCCCCCCCCTCTCATTCCACCTCGTTTTGCGCGCCGAGGAGAGAGAATCAGAAAAACTGCCCAATACGAAAGTTTTTCCTCTCTCTCTCCTCTTTCTCTCTCTACAATCTCAGGATTTAGGAGTTACAGATAGCAAGATATCTGCGACGCGGCGCACTGCGACGATTTTCTTTTTAGGCCCATTTCCCGTCGCAGTTCCGTCGAAAATTCACTGCGGGCTAACCGGGTGGAATTTTTGGACGATTTTTGCGGCAGCGCGACCGTAAGAGGTAGGGCTTCGATTTCCGTGTTGATTATTTTGCTCCGTTTCATACTTTTGGCACAGTTTTCAGGTCCTCTTTGACCCCCCTTTTTACTGTGATGGTTTTTGGACAGCACCGACTTCTCCGATTTTTATCTTGACGTAGGAGCGTCAGATCGAGGCGTTTTAAGAGTCGATTTTGATCTACTCTTCGCGAGGAACGCAACCGTGATTTTTCTGGGATTTTAGGAGCTCATTTTAGAGGTGAAAATTCCTCTTTTCCCGTGCTGTCTGAAAAACAGCAAATATTGTGCTTTTTGGGATTTGTATTTATACCGGGAGCGTTGTTTGCAGGAATTGAGGACTGTGGACAGCCAGGAGACTACCTGGGGTTTTGTTTGAGCTGTTCGAGGTGGGCGGTTGTTGCTTACCTCATTTTTGACAAGCTCACTGGGATTACTAGAAATCCCCTAAAATAGGACAATTAATGAGAACCATTGGGACAACTAACAGGACTACTAACAGGACTACTAACAGGACAACTAACAGGACAATTAATGAGAACCATTGGGACAAATTAATATGACAAATGACAAGGACCGCTGGGACAAACTCCCCTAAAAATTTAATATAACCCACAAATGATATGATGACTTATTGGGACACTGTGATTAATACAAGGCTATGATCTCGCATGCAAATGACTTTTATTCAGTAAATCAATTGTTTTAAACCTTTGACACTATTTTACAACTTTTACAAATAAAGACAGTTGCATGCATGCCCGGAAGGCCACTATTTACTGCTACACTATCATATTGGGATTTGAACATGTTTCATTGTTGTCCTTTGCATTCATATGTTGTTGCTCAGGTGTGAGCAGGGGATTGGGATAGTGTAGCCAAGGTTATGCTAGATTGTGGACTTGTGGGGTATTGCGGTGACCGCGGACAGTAGGCGGTTGACCAGATGTTTATCCTTGCATCAGATTGGGGTTGAGTTTTGGTTATTGCATCAGTTGGGGATGGGTTTCTATAGTGGATGGAGTTTCCCACTTTGATCATGGTTATGATCCAGTCCTGCTATATTGAGACATGTGCTACAGAGATACTTGTGATACTGATGACAGAGATATTTTACTCGTGTGGGTCGCTCCCCTCGAGTGCCACTCCGGATGTGTGCTTTCTCGGACCCAGCCGTGTGAGCCGGTCTGATACTTATGTTGGGATGCGAGCCGTGTGAGCCGATCCCGCGGTTTCGAGCCGTGTGTGCAGATTCCGCTGAGCAGGCAGTACCAGTTGTTTCTGGTGACTAGATTGGGTTTATTTGGACAGATACTATTTCTGATGCATGCATACAGTTTTGACAGCATAATAGTGGTAGTTTTCCTGTTTCAGCATCTTTTGTATCTTACCACTTCCCCTTTTCCCTTTTGCCTCTAGTAGTCCTAGTGGGTGCGTCAGAGTTGAGGTTTTACCCACTAGGGGAGGCTGCTGGTTTATCTGGTAGTTCTCACCCCCATTGTTGTTTTCTGTTTCTTTCTTCTCCCTTTATTTGCAGAGTCATCTGCAGGAGCTGCTAGGCCATCGGCAGCTGATCGAGGTAAGGGGATCGCTGAATAGATAGATCTCCTGTGAGACTGAGAGCTATTAGACAGATATTGTACCCTTCACTCAGACTGTGATATTCTCCTTTTATTTTGGGTCTGGCTTCCGCCAGCTGGTTGTACTATTTTAGTGAGCTGGGAGATTATTGTACATATTACAGCTTGTACCCTATTTCCAGTCTGAGATACTATGTGGTTCTTCTATTTCAGCTCTGTATTATGCTCTTTTTTGTACATTTTATATCTGAGCAGGTTACCAGCGCTTCGTGTACGCGGGAAATCCATGTGCACGGCGGATCTGTAGACGGGCCCGGGTCCTGATTTGCACCCGGGGCGTGACAGATTAAGTTGGTATCAGAGCTTAGGGATAGTTCAGTTGGGACTTAGGAAACCCTAGGCTTTTGGCAGACCCTAGGATAATAGGGCATGAGAGACGTGGCATTTTGCGAAAGTCGTCGATTTATTTTGTTTGACTCTTCCAGTGAGAGAAGAGGGTCGACATAGCCTATTTCTGGTGGACAGTTATGTTGGCTGCAGACAACATAAAGTCACAGAATAGGGGAATGTCTTTGACTTTCGCTAAATTGGGTCGTGTGGGGTCCCGATACTGAGTTGGTTTCTTGTGGTAGGATGCCTCCGCGACGTAGGATGTTGACGCGTTCTCAGCCTGATTCCCCTGAATCCGATCAGGAGGAGTCCGGGCAGGGCCAGCAGAGTGAGGTGCAAGAGCTGCAGGCCCAGATGGCCCAGATGTCAGAGCTGTTCGGCGTCAGGAGGAGGCTATGGGTCGGCTGACGCAAATGTTAGAGCAGAGGGCTCAGCCTGTTGTAGCACCTTCAGAGAATTCTCCCGTACCTTCTTCCCCTGCTGTGAATCCTCCAGTTGTACCGGTGACCCCGGCATCCCCTGTTACTCGGGGTACTGGTGGACAGCCGACTGGGCTGACAGGATCTCTGACCCCGGCAGAGCAGCGGGAGTGGTGGACCTGTTGATGAGGTTTCGCCAGTTTGACCCACCCCATTTTTCGGGGCAAAGTACTGAGCCGTGGGAGGCAGAGTCGTGGATCACGGCGATGGAGCGACGTTTTGAGACGTTGTTTATCGAGGAGCGATATCAGGTGATATTGGCGACGAACTTTTTGGAACACAACGCCGAAGCTTGGTGGCGGCGTGTTCGACCGCTGGTCCGCCTGGGGCTCAGCTCCTGACCTGGGCGGAATTCCGCAATCTCCTTCTTGGGGCTTTCTTCCCGAAAAGCGTCCGGCAGAGGTTGGAGGAACAGTTGAGAAACCTCCGACAAGGAGATCGGCCCGTACACGAGTACATTGCCAATTTCAATCAATTGTTGGCATGTGTACCGAACGTGGCCAGGGACGAGGCGCACCGGATCTACATGTTCGAGCGAGGATTGCGCCGGGACCTTTTTCAATTGGTTCGCTCGCGTAGGTTGCAGACCTTGGAGGCCTCGATGGAGCAGGCACTCTACGTTGAGTGCGGGGAGGTAGTGATGGGGGAGGTAGCTCCAGCTCCCGTAGTGATCCCGGGGGCGAAGCGACCGGCACCGGAGGTTGGGGGACAATCTAGTTCGTGGAGGCCGCCACGACCGCCGCAGCCACAGTTCCCCGGCCAAGGACGGACCGAGCGACGAGGGCCTGGTGGATCCCAGAAGCGGCAACAGCAGCAAAGATCACAGTCGTCGCAGCGTGGGTCGCAGCGGCAGCCTCAGCGACAGCGGCAGTCTCAACAGCAATCACGACAGCCACGGGCCCCCGGCAATTGTATCTTCTGCGGAGGTCAGCATTTTTCCAACACCTGCGACCAACGGTGGGGTCGCTGCTATAGATGTGGACAGCCCGGGCACATTCAAGCTTCGTGCCCCTTTTCGGCCCCCACCACCCCTTCTTCAGCATCGGCTCCATCTTCATCGCAGCAGCGGTCGACAGCGCAGCGGCCCTATGCTCCAGCAAGCAGACCATCTTCTTCCCATCCCACGGATTATCGCCCTCCAGCTCAGAGTGGGCGAGTGTATGCTGCGCAAGTAGAAGACTCTTCGGCAGCAGATCATATGGTGGCAGGTATCACCTTGCTTTCTGGCATTAGGACTCGTACTTTATTTGATACAGGAGCATCACATTCTTTTATTAGTAGATCATTTGCATCATTACATGGGTTAGAGGTAGGACTTTTGCCATGTGCATTAGAGGTTAAGATTCCCGATCACACCTTGCACGTGGAAGAGTGTTGTTGGTCCTGCCCGATGCAAATCGAGTTCTGGATTATGCCAGCAGACCTGTTGGTCTTGAGACAGCTGAAGGACTTCGATGTGGTCCTCGGAATGGACTGGCTGGCTCGGTACTTTGCGACTATTGATTGTGCCGCAAGAACTGTCACTTTTAGAGAGCCAGGCCAGGAGATGTTGGTATACCGGGGATGTCAGAGTGCTTTCTTTGCCTCTATGATTTCGACTTCCCGAGCGAGGCAGATGATCCATCGAGGATGTGTAGCCTTTTTGGCTAGTGTTGTTGAGGGGCCTACGGCGGCGCCGGAACTCGGGGATATCCCTATTGCCCGCGAGTTTCCGGATGTTTTTCCACCTGAGCTGACTAGCATGCCGCCAGATAGGGAGATTGAGTTTGTGATTGACGTAGTTCCAGGAACTGCGCCAATCTCTAAGGCTCCTTACCGGATGGCACCGGCTGAGTTGCGGGAGCTTAAGGCGCAACTTCAGGATTTAATGGATAAGGGCTTTATTAGGCCGAGTGTATCGCCTTGGGGAGCGCCGGTGCTATTCGTGAAGAAGAAAGATGGGTCACTTCGACTTTGTGTGGACTATAGGGAATTAAACAAAGTGACCATCAAGAACAAGTACCCTTTGCCGCGCATCGATGATCTTTTTGATCAGCTGCAAGGGTCTTGTGTCTTCTCTAAAATAGATCTGCAGTCCGGTTACCACCAGTTGAAGGTGAAGGCCGAGGATATTCCTAAAACGGCATTTAGATCACGGTACGGGCATTATGAATTTACAGTTATGCCTTTTGGGCTAACTAATGCCCCTGCCGCATTCATGGATTTAATGAACCGAATCTTCCGACCATACTTGGATCGATTCGTAGTAGTGTTCATTGATGATATCTTGATCTACTCCCGAAGTGATGCTGAGCATGAGGAGCACTTAAGGATTGTGCTACAACTTCTGCGAGAAAAGAAGTTGTATGCCAAGCTGGCAAAGTGCGAGTTTTGGCTTCGGGAGGTAGTCTTCTTGGGCCATGTGATTTCCGCCGCAGGTGTGGCGGTAGACCCGGCGAAAATTGAGGCAGTCCGTGATTGGCCCCGACCGACGACGGTTTCTGAGGTACGTAGCTTTATGGGTTTAGCTGGGTATTACCGTCGGTTTGTGGAAGGCTTTGCGAAGCTTCCACACCCCTCACTCGCTTGACGCGTAAAGGAGTGAAGTTTATCTGGAGTGAGGATTGTCAGAAAAGTTTTGAGGAGCTAAAGAATAGATTGATGACCGCTCCTATCCTTTCCCTTCCTGTTATGGGAAAAGGATATGTGATCTACAGTGACGCATCACACAGTGGACTTGGTTGTGTGTTGATGCAAGAAGGGAGGGTAATTGCTTATGCATCGAGGCAACTCAAAGATTACGAGAAGAATTACCCTACCCATGACTTGGAGCTTGCTGCTGTAGTGTTTGCACTGAAACTTTGGCGTCATTACCTATATGGAGAGCACTGTGAAATCTACACCGACCACAAGAGCCTAAAATACCTGTTCACGCAAAAGGAGCTGAATTTGAGGCAGCGTAGGTGGTTAGAGCTATTAAAGGATTATGATGTAGATATTCTCTACCACCCAGGCAAGGCTAATGTGGTCGCTGACGCCTTGAGTAGGAGGGCGGTGCAAAGTTTGTCTATGTTGATCACAGACCAGGCACCGCTATTAGAAGAGATGAGACGGCTCGAGTAGAGGTTGTGTCCCCTGGGGTCTCTGCTAGACTGACATCTTTAGTCGTGCAGCCCACTCTGCTAGACAGGATCAAGAGAAACAGAGTGAGGACCCCCACTTGACCAGGATTAGAGATCAAATTCCGAGTGATCAGTCTGGGGACTTTACGGTAGATGCCTCGGGAGTACTGAGGTACAGGAACCGAGCATGTGTGCCAGCGGATGCGGAGATCCGAGAGCAGATATTGCGAGAGGCCCATTATACACCTTATACCCTACATCCTGGTGGGACTAAGATGTATAAGGACCTCAAGGCACACTTCTGGTGGAATGGCATGAAAAGGGATATTGGGAGATTTGTGGCTCAGTGTTTAACTTGTCAGCAGGTGAAAGCTGAGCATCGAGTGCCAGCTGGCAAGTTACAGAGTCTCCCAATTCCCCAGTGGAAATGGGACCACATTACGATGGATTTCGTGGTCGGACTTCCTAGGGCACAGGGAGGAGCAGACGCTATCTGGGTAGTCGTGGATCGACTTACCAAGTCGGCGCACTTTCTGCCCATGCAGACTACGTGGCCACTTGAGCGACTAGCCCAGTTATATCTGGATGAGATAGTGAGATTACATGGAGTACCCGCCTCCATTGTATCAGATAGAGACCGAGGTTTGTTTCGCATTTCTGGGGGAGTTTGCAGACAGCCTTGGGGACTGAACTCAGGTTCAGTACGGCTTTCCATCCGCAGACTGATGGGCAGTCTGAGCGGACGATACAAATCCTGGAGGACATGTTGAGGGCTTGCGTCCTGGATTTCGGCGGAGGGTGGATTCGACACTTATCTTTAGCTGAGTTCGCGTACAACAATAGCTTTCAAGCGAGCATTCAGATGGCTCCGTTTGAAGCATTGTATGGACGCAAGTGTCGATCACCGCTTTATTGGAGTGACGTGGGCGAGAGGCGGACCTTGGGACCAGATGTCTTGATAGAGGCAGAAGAGAAGGTCCGAGTAATCCGACAGCATCTTCAGACCGCCCAAAGCCGACAAAGGAGTTATGCCGATGTTCGGCGACGAGACTTAGAGTTTCAGGTTGGTGATCATGTATTCCTGAAAGTCTCGCCGTCCAAAGGAATCAGGAGGTTCGGCATTCGTGGGAAACTTAGCCCCCGATATATTGGACCCTTTGAGGTATTGGAGCGTATCGGGCCAGTTGCCTACCGACTTGCACTTCCTCCGAGGCTTGCTGGTGTCCATAATGTATTTCATGTCTCTACTTTGAGGAAGTATGTCTTCGACCCATCGCACGTCATCGACTTCACACCGCTGGAGATCAGCGAGGATTTGAGGTATGAGGAGCGCCCACTGCGAATTCTGGATCGAGAGGTGAGAGAATTGCGCAATCGGGCCATTCCCTATGTGAAAATCCAATGGGGCAATCATGACGAGCGCGAGGCTACATGGGAGCTCGAGTCGGAGATGAGGGATGCTCACCCCTACTTATTCGAGACATCGGACTGAGGATTATTGTTGAGTCTCGTTTCGAGGACGAAACTCTTTTTAGTGGGGGAGGATGTGATGATCCGGACTCCCGCAGGAACTGTGCAACATTAAACAGTGACTGCGGGGAGCTTGTACAGTGCTTCGGAGCTTGTAGAATCGAAATTGGACATTTAATATAGACTTGGCGCGAAAATCGGAGCAAACGGGAATTTCCGGGAGCTTTCGGCAAAATTTCGGAAGAGAATTTGGCGAAACGGACGTCGTATTTGGACTCAGCGCGCGAAAACGGTCGAAACGGTATATTCACTTTATTTTTCGGCACATTTTACTGTTCATGCCGGAACAGTATTCCGGCCGCCGGAATTACTGTTCCGGCGGCCGGCGGCGACCGGCGGCGGCGGCGCACGGCGGCGGGCAGCGGCGCAGCGGCGGGGCAGCGGCGGAGCGCGGAGGAGCGCGGCGCGGGCAGGCGCGGGCAGCGCGGGCAGGCGCGGGCAGGCGCGGGCAGGGGGCTCGGTGCGCGGTCCATGGGCCAGGCGTGCACCGGGTGCACCGAATTCTTCCCTTGCCACGTGGCAGCTCCTGATTGGCTGGCCGGCTTCTAGAAGCTTCTGGATGGTGACACGTGGCAGCATCCTATAGGCCGACAAATTTCCGGAAGACCCGGAGCGCGGACCGAGCACATGGACCACGTGGCCACGTGGCGAAATCTGATTGGCCCTGCACAGGCTGTTTCCTGTTCTGTGGACACGTGGCGCTTCCTGGTTGGCCAGTTTCGGTGTTTCCTGTTCGGATCTGATCCCGTGAGGGAATATTCCCTTTGGCCCATTATAAAGAGGGAACCCCACCCCCCCTCTCATTCCACCTCGTTTTGCGCGCCGAGGAGAGAGAATCAGAAAAAGTGCCCAATACGAAAGTTTTTCCTCTCTCTCTCCTCTTCTCTCTCTACAATCTCAGATTTTAGGAGTTACAGATAGTGAGATATCTGCGACGCGGCGCACTGCGACGATTTTCTTTTTAGGCCCATTTTCCGTCGCAGTTCCGTCGAAAATTCACTGCGGGCTAACCGGGTGGAATTTTTGGACGATTTTTCCGCAGCGCGACCGTAAGAGGTAGGGCTTCGATTTCCGTGTTGATTATTTTGCTCCGTTTCGTACTTTTGGCACAGTTTTCAGGTCCTCTTTGACCCCCCTTTTTACTGTGATGGTTTTTGGACAGCACCGACTTCTCCGATTTTTATCTTGACGTAGGAGCGTCAGATCGAGGCGTTTTATGAGTCGATTTTGATCTACTCTTCGCGAGGAACGCAACCGTGATTTTTCTGGGATTTTAGGAGCTCATTTTAGAGGTGAAAAATTCCTCTTTTCCCGTGCTGTCTGAAAAACAGCAAATATTGTGCTTTTTGGGATTTGTATTTATACCGGGAGCGTTGGTTTGCAGGAATTGAGGACTGCGGACAGCCAGGAGACTACCTGGGGTGTTGTTTGAGCTGTTCGAGGTGGGCGGTTGTTGCTTACCTCATTTTTGACAAGCTCACTGGGATTACTAGAAATCCCCTAAAACAGGACAATTAATGAGAACCATTGGGACAACTAACAGGACTACTAACAGGACTACTAACAGGACAATTAATGAGAACCATTGGGACAAATTAATATGACAAATGACAAGGACCGCTGGGACAAACTCCCCTAAAAATTTATATAACCCACAAATGATATGATGACTTATATTGGGACACTGTGATTAATACAAAGGCTATGATCTCGCATGCAAATGGCTTTTATTCAGTAAATCAATTGTTTTAAACCTTTGACACTATTTTACAACTTTTACAAATAAAGACAGTTGCATGCATGCCCGGACATCAGGTAAGGCCACTATTTACTGCTACACTATCATATTGGGATTTGAACATGTTTCATTGTTGTCCTTTGCATTCATATGTTGTTGCTCAGGTGTGAGCAGGGGATTGGGATAGTGTAGCCAAGGTTATGCTAGATTGTGGACTTGTGGGGTATTGCGGTGACCGCGGACAGTAGGCGGTTGACCAGATGCCTATCCTTGCATCAGATTGGGGTTGAGTTTTGTTTATTGCATCAGTTGGGATTGGGTTTCTATAGTGGATGGAGTTTCCCACTTTGATCATGGTTATGATCCAGTCCTGCTATATTGAGACATGTGCTACAGAGATACTTGTGATACTGATGACAGAGATATTTTACTCGTGTGGGTCGCTCCCCTCGAGTGCCACTCCGGAGGTGTGCTTTCTCGGACCCAGCCGTGTGAGCCGGTCTGATACTTATGTTGGGATGCGAGCCGTGTGAGCCGATCCCGCGGTTTCGAGCCGTGTGTGCAGATTCCGCTGAGCAGGCAGTACCAGTTGTTTCTGGTGACTAGATTGGGTTTATTTGGACAGATACTATTTCTGATGCATGCATACAGTTTTGACAGCATAATAGTGGTAGTTTTCCTGTTTCAGCATCTTATGTATCTTACCACTTCCCCTTTTCCCTTTTGCCTCTAGTAGTCCTAGTGGGTGCGTCAGAGTTGAGGTTTTACCCACTAGGGGAGGCTGCTGGTTTATCTGGTAGTTCTCACCCCCATTGTTGTTTTCTGTTTCTTTCTTCTCCTTTATTTTGCAGAGTCATCTGCAGGAGCTGCTAGGCCATCGGCAGCTGATCGAGGTAAGGGGATCGCTGAATAGATAGATCTCCTGTGAGGCTGAGAGCTATTAGACAGATATTGTACCCTTCACTCAGACTGTGATATTCTTCTTTTATTTTGGGTCTGGCTTCCGCCAGCTGGTTGTACTATTTTAGTGAGCTGGGAGATTATTGTATATATTACAGCTTGTACCCTATTTCCAGTCTGAGATACTATGTGGCTCTTCTATTTCAGCTCTGTATTATGCTCTTGTTGTACATTTTATACCAGAGCAGGTGACCAGCGCTTCGTGTACGCGGGAAATCCCATGTGCACGGCGGATCTGTAGACGGGCCCGGGTCCTGATTTGCACCCGGGGCGTGACACTAGGGGACCACTATTATTTTAACCACACATTCTGTAATCTAAAGGCTAAAAACTTGATGGCACCAATGGCTTGGTGCTATCGATAGTATTCGTCACGCCCCAGAGTCGAAACTGCGACCCGGGCCCGCCAACAGATCCGCCGCCCATACGGAAAATCCCGTATAGACGAAGCGTCTAACCTGCAAAAAGAAGGATACTATAGCTATACAGATATCAGAGCTGAAAAGTAAACTACTGAAATAAATATATACAACTCCTCAAATAGTACATGCCAGGTCCTCACAAAACATAAGTCTCTCAAAAAACTAAAACTCTCAAAAGTAAAATGTATATGATACAATCCCAAAATCACTAACAGTACTAGTACATCACCAAAAGGGGTACAACTACTCTCTCTAGAAGAAGACTGGTAGGGATCTAGCTCGCGACTCCCTTACCTCAGTCAGCAGGATCAGCAACAGGAGCAGCAGGAACAGGAGAAGAGGTCCCTGGGGAAAAAATCACCACAGCGGGTGTGAGAACTACATCCCACAGTAGTTCTCAGTGGGTACCGCCCCCAAGCCCGACGGTCTGCTCACTAAGTTTCTAGAGGCATAAAGTAACAAATGCAATACTGAAAGGAAAAGGACTGAAAAATAACTCTACAGCTACTATGCCTCTATCTAAATGCTCAAGGAGTGATACAGATGGAAACATGATGCATCTACTAACTCTCAAAATATAGTCACCCAATCTACACTGACTGCCACATGGGGTCCAGTCAAACCTGCGCCTACCTACTGCCATTACATCCACGGAGGATTGGACTTACGTAGGGCGTCCGTGACTGCCAAAACTGGCCGAGCCAGAGGGACCGCGTCGACAAGTCGCGATAGCAAAGTAACAGGCCCAACTCCGGAGTGGCACTCGAGGGGCGCGACCCCACCGAGGAAAGTATCTGCGCATCTCTGTCGAGCTCAATATGGCTCATGCAGGCTATAGTCCAATCCACGATCAACAAGATCGACAGTACCCAAATCACCTCTCTAACTCACTAACAGGAACCACTCGAACAGTCGGGACCACTGTCAACCCAACGGCTCCCCAAATAGGAACATCAACTCAACAAGCAATACTCACTAGCTGGGTATACCCCACAGCCGACAACAATGAAGGATCCGGAAACCCCGAAAGACTAGAACCTACAACCCAAATCAAATAAGAACAGACTCTAGCCATAGCCTCTCGTTGTTCTTGACCCAAAGAAAAAGGCAGTCCTTTAAACCCAGACCACTCGAATCCTCTCGAGTGGGGAAGTTTACAAGAAAAATGTGACATTTATTACTGAAAACCATTTTTCACTCAACCTACGCGGGGTGAGGACTAAAAGTAGTTCCTTTTTGAAAAACCATCTTGATTTGAGAAAAATCCATTTTTAATGATTTTTAGTTCTTTTAGAAAAAACGATTAGAAAACAAGTTTTATTCCCAAACCCCGAATGACTAATGCCTTCGTCCAATCAAACAAGAACAGACTCCGACGACCCTTCGATGTTTGGAAGAAAAATATTGGTTGACTAAAATCATGTGTGTCCAAAAAAGGTTCTGGGTTCAAGGTCCTGCTATCACTGGTATATAACTGCCACTAACACAGTGGCGACACATAAAACAGAGAAACACGACATTCCGGGACCACCGTTTACCCAAACGGCTCCCGCCACAGATATAAGACCAGCTACATTTACCAGACTCCACTCTGCCCCCAAGCACAAGTGTAACATGCATCTCACACTAAGAGAAATCCCGACCACTCAGCCCACTGCCCAGGCGAGGAAAACACTATGTCCAGGGATAGGGAGTAAAGTGTGGATGTCTAAAACATAAAATAAACCTAGCCTAAGTGAGAGTTTAATTTCTACTAGTCTGGTTACACATGCAACATATGACAGGGTGCTAGGTCAAGTTTCAATAGTGGTATTTAAGTTAACACAGATAGGAAGCATATATCAACATGATCATGATAACAACACGAGAACATCATCTCTATATCTAACATGCTTCCTAACACATTTAACAATCATGCATGATTTACTACACGATAGAATTAATGAATAGTCTACCGATTTTGGAGACGAAGCAATCCACCTGAAGCGTGCGTCAAACCAAGATCCAAATGGCTGAAACTGAACGGGGATAATTCTCAGATTCCCACGATTCCAACGAGTCCAAGAATACCAGAAAACTCCTCCTGGATACAAAGATACGGTCCAAACATCGCGACAAGCATCATTTCCCACAATCACAAAACTGCTGTAAAATCAGTCCAGAAAATACTTAAATACCACCTACGAGATGATCTCCAAAAATTCCAATAAAAATTTGGCGGCGATCCTCGCGAAGAGTAGATGTTGATCGAGTCCTCACATGTCAAAATCCGATACCCGAACGCAGAGATAAAAATCCGACAAGCCTCCGCTGTCCAGAAAAACCACCAGCAGGAAAGGGGTTCAAAGATGTTCCAGAAACCTCAATAAAAAACCCAAAACTAAGAGGATCGAAAAATACGAAAAATGAAGATCTACTTCTCGTGAAACCGATGTCGTGAAAATCGGCCAAAAATTCCCACCCGTCAGCCCTGGGGAGCTCGCAGAAGAAGCGTCGACGAAAAAACTCGGTATCCAAGGCTCGTTGAAGCTCGCGATGTCGAGAAGAACGCAGATGGCACGACTCCCAAAAATTTTCGGGATCCCAAATATCGAAAAAGACTCGCAGACGACGCTCCCTGTCGAAAATAGGCCGAAGAGCTCGGAGGAAAAGCCCACAAACGAAACCCCAAATGGCTATTTATAGCCCAAGCCCACCAAGGAAGGGGTTCGAATTCGGGGCGCTGAATTCGAGCGCCCGAATCCGGCCCAAGCCCATTACTGTGCGTGCCCGAATCCCTCTTGGCACGCCACGTCACCCGCTCCGCGCCCCGCGCGCCCGGTGCACGCGCGTTCGCCAATCGCGGCGCGCCGCGTGGCGACGCGGTCCACGGCGGGGTGCACGCGCCGCGGTCCGCGTCGGGCCACCCGGGTCGCTGCGCCCGCCAATGGGCAAGCGCCACGTGGCCTGGCACGGTCCACGATGCACCGCGCCTGGCGCGAGTCACGCCTCACGTCACGCCCGTTGACCGCCCAATCCGCACGTGCCATGTGTCCCGCCGAAGTCTGCTGGTCCCCGTGTACGCCCAAGTCTCGTGAACCAGCCTGCCCGCGCCTCGCACGCGCCTGCCCGCGCCTGCCCGCCGCCGCGCCGCTTGCCAGTGCTGCTAGTGATTCCCGCCGGCCGCCGGAACAGTAACCATGCCTCGAAATCCGTGTTTTGGCATCCAGGCTCCGAAAAATACATATAAATAGTACATTTTCATCGTTTTCACGCGCTGAGTCCAAATCCGATATCCGTTTTGCCAAATTCCACTTCTAAAATTTGTCGAAGGCATCCGGACAGGTATTCTTAATCTAAATTTCGTGCTCGGTCCAATTCTGAGGTTCGATTTGCGCGCAACCATCTCTAACACACATCGTAGGTCTCCAGAAGTCACAATTCACTCCGTAAGACCTTCGCGGAGATTCGGGTCATCATAGTATTCCAGCCTAATTCTATATAGAGTCCGGCTAGAATGCTATCGATAGCACCAAGCAATTGGTACTATCAAGTTTTCAGCCGTTGGATGAAAAGATATGTGGTTGGAATTATAGTGGTCTCCTAAGATTTTTACTATTCAACCAACCACCTAGTAAATCCTAGGGGACCACTATCATCTTAACCACACATGTCACGCCCCGGGTGTAAACCAGAACCCGGGCCCGTCAACAGATCCGCCGTGCACACAAAATTTTCCGCATACACGAAGTGGCGGTAACCTGCTCAGATATAAAAGAGCATAAAAATAGAGCTGAACTAAAACCACTAAATCTCAGACTGAAACTGAAAGTAAAATAAAGTACAACAATAGAAATAATACATGTGTTTCTCCCAGCTCACCAAAAATATACAACAAACTGGCTAAAGCCAGACCTAAAAGTATAAGTACAATAGTCTGAGAAAAATATAGGTACAACAAAAGTCCAGCTAGCTCACTGTCGGGTAGACGATCCATCTAGTCAGCTATCCTCTTACCTCGCTTCTCCGCTGAAGGCCGAGCAGCTCCCGCAGAAGACTTTACAAAACAAAGGGAGAAAAAAGGAAAAAGAACAAGAATGGGGGTGAGAACTACTATAAAACCAGTAGCCTTCCCTAGTGGGTTAAGCCTCAAACTCTGACGTGCCCACTAGGTCTACCAGAGGCAAAAGAAAAAGAAAGTTGGTAAGCTATGAATAAAGCTGCTGATAAAAAGAAACTACCGCTACTATGCCTCTAAATGCAGTTCCAGAAAGAATAGCTAAATGTATATATGCATCAGTAAATGTGTCTGCCTGAATAAACCCAATCAATGGACCAGTAAAAACCGGTACTGCTTGCTCTGCTGTCGAACTCAAGAACCCAGTAGCGGGATCGACACACATGGCTCGCATCCCAATATAACTAACAGACCGACACACATGGCTCGGCCATAAGCCTACCTCCGGAGCGGCACTCGAGGGGAGCGACCCACACGAGTAAAGTGTCTCTGTCACAAGTATCACGATACAGCAGGACTGGATCACGACTATGATCAAAGTGAGAAAATCCATCCACTAAAGAACCCCAATCCCCAATCTGATGCACAAGTAAAACATCTGGTCAACTGCCCAATGTCCGCGGTCGCCGCAATACCCCACAAATCCACAATCTGGTACAACCAATCCAGACTCGATACCCTCGGCTACACTATCCTACAACCCTGCTCGAACTCGAGCAACTAATGTCCTGAGTCTAAAAATAAAAGGAGAAAATAGCAATCATGGTTTCTCCTAAGTTAAATCCCAGCATGATAGTGTAGCAGTAAAAGATGGCCTATCTAGGTGTCCATACAAGTATGCAAGTGTTCTCAAAATGGTAAAAGAAAAACATCTAACAATGTTCTTGCATCTATTAGAGCGTGATATCCCAAATATACTAATCAATCTCATAAGAAGATTAAATACTAGCATGGCATATATCAAATCCATACAAGCATGCAAGTTATCCACAATGTACTAATCGACATTCTGATTCGGGAATTACTCTAATATCCCTAGTGAGCATGCCTGGAGCGCGCAATCCACAATAGTAATAGCCTCCTCGCTATCCAACTCGTCGCAGGACACCTAAATCTACGAACCACTGCAAAAAGTATCGCACTTAGCATCAACGGTAGCAATTTCAAAAATAGCACTTGCTGTTTTGCAAGTACAGCACAGAAAATGTGGATTCTCACCTCTGTGCAGTTCTCAAAAAAATCTAGAAAAATCACCGTTGCGTTCCTCGCGAAGTGTAGATACGAATCGAGTATTTATACGCCTTATTCCGATACTCGTAGGCCGAGAAAATCCATAAATACTCCGCCGCTATCCAAAAATTGTCGCAAAAAAAGGGGGTTTAAAGAAGCTTCAGAAAACCCAGTAAAACCTCGAAACGGGCAGAAGTGGTAAATACTAGAAATGCAGCCCTACCTGTCGTGAAGAAAATGCAGCAAGAATCACTCGAAAAGTCCCTCGGGGCAGCCCAGGGGAGCCCACGGACCAAAATGGGACGAAAAAGAACACTGGAAGAAGAACGTCGCAGTACGCCGAATCGCAGAAATCACCGATGTCGAGATCTCCAAAAATCTCTAAATCCCTGGAAGTGGTGGAGAACAGGTGGAAGAAGCCACTGCCAAGAGCCCTGCTCGGAAATCCCCACCAAAAAAATGAGAAAAGGGGGAGGTGAAGCCCTTTTATAGCCTCCAAAAAAAAGAAAAAAAGGCACTTTGGGGTGCACTTTCGGGCGCCCGAAAGTTTCGGGCGCCAAACAGGCAACCCCCGTAGCCAATCCGTGCAGCGCCCGGATTGCTCCGAGAGTGCCGCGTGTCCCGAACACGGGACAGCCGGCGCCCGGCCACCGGGGCGCTGCCGCGTGGCTCGACAAAAGCGGAGGGGGTGGGTGGCAGCGGCGAATGGCGGGGCGCCACATGGCGCACCCGCGTGGGCGCTATGCCGCCCGCGCCTGCCCCGACCTTCCCCAACCAATCACGGCTTGACACGTGTCCCCCCCGGCGCTCGCTGTGCCCAGCGCACGCGCCAGGTCCATGGACCGCGCTCCTGCAGTGCCGCGTGGACCGAGCCGCGTGAGCCGACCAATCCGGAGCTGCCACGTGGCTCAGCCCTGGTCCACGGCTCCCCGCGCGTGCGTGAGCCGGCAAATCCTGGGCTGCCACGTGTCCTTCCTTCGGTCCACAGCTCCCCCCATGCACCAAAACGCGCAGAAAACTTCCAGGGGTCCCTTTTTGGGCATCCGGACTCCGAAAAATACAAATAAATAGCCGATTTTCGATGTTTTTCCGCGCTGAATCCAAATCAGGCCTCGGATTAGCCTGAAACCCTTTCTAAAATTCGGCGAAAGCAGCCGGAAGGCAGGCTTGATCCAGAAACTTCACAGAGTCTGTCTAACGCATCCTTTTGACGCGTTGCGTGTCCGACACACCAATAATAGGTGTTCCATAACATGGATCACGGGAGAAAGCTACACGGGGATCTGGACCACTACAACACATCCTTTAATCCAAAGGCTAAAAACTTGATGGCACCAATGGCTTGGTGCTATCGATAGTATTCCAGCCTATCTCTCTCTCTCTCTCTCTATTCCGGCTAGAATGCTATCGATAATCATCCAAGCAATTGGTATCTATCATAGCTATATATATATAATATATATATATGAGAGAGAGAGAGAGAGAGAGAGAGAGAGTAGAGCTTATATGCTTTCAAAAGCATAAGCCCAATTATTTTTATAATTTTTTTATTATTGAATTTGCATTGAGATTCGTGCTATTGTATTTTTTCTTTTTCTTTGTTTAGTTGACTTTACAATAGTACGAATCTTAATACAAATCTAATAATAAAAAAATTACGAGTATAATTAAATTTATACTTTGAAAGTATATAAACTCTACATATATATATATATATATATATATATATATATATATATATATATATATATATAGAAGGATATATTTTTTGGAAAAAATGATACCCATACACTCTTTGTATACATTTCACCTATATATATATATATATATATATATATATATATATATATATATATATATATATATATATATAGAAGGATATATTTTTTTGGAAAAAATGATACCCATACACTCTTTGTATACATTTCACCGATTTAGTGATAAAAATTTATTTAATTATCACATCATATATCTAAATAAAGGAAAATGCGATGTGTAACATACACGCCTTTTGTGGTGTATGAGCGTGGATAGCTCTTTTTCCACGCCCCTCTATATATGTTCTATTTATTGTGGGTCCCACATGTTACATCAGGACCACTCGTGAGTATTATATTTTTCTTAGTCGTTGAAACTTACTTAAAGTTCGTACATGGCGTGTTACACGCGGACATTAATTACAATTCGGAAACGGGTGAACTTTGGATTCTCCGTGAGGTTTATCCCTTTCTCTTTTTTTTTTTTTTTTTTTTTTTTTTTTTTTTTTTTTTTTTTTTAAAAAAAAAAAAATTTAATATTATATAATTTTAATTACATCACTTAAATATACTGTTATTTTTATTTTATTTTTTTTGTTAGCTCAAATATTTTTTTTTTGGGGGTTAAACTCGCACGCCCTACCGGTGGAGGTGTCATTGTTATTTTATTATTGGTGCCTCAAAATTGAAAAAAAATTATATCGTATTATTGATGCTTCGGAGTATTTTTGAAGAAAAAAAAAATGAGGTTTTAGATCAGCCAATTTTTTTTTCCATTACGCGTAAGACTTCTCTGAGAAGTCTTGTCCTTTTTCGCATTTCACCTCTCTTTAAATATTAAAAATTTAAAATTTAAAAATTTAAAATTTAAAACCGAAAAATAAAAAATAAAATCTAAATTTAAATTTTAAAATTTAAAATTTAAATTTAAAATTTTAAATTGTAAAATTAAAATTTATTATATTAAAATTAAAATTTATAATTTTAAAATAATAAAATTTTATGTTTAAAACTTAAAATTAATATTATAAAATTTTAAATTTTAAATTTTAAATTTGAATTTTTAATTTGAAAATTAAAATTTAAAATTTAAAATTTCATATTCAAATTTTAAAATTTTAAAATTCAAATATAATTTTAAAATTTTTAAAATTAAAATTGAAATCCTAATTTTAAAATTTATATTTTTAAATTTAAATTTTTGTATTGAAAGTTTAAATTTAAAACAGAATATTTTTTTTTTTAAATTCACGATCCTAATAGTAAAAATAGAATAATATTTTTACAGAATATTAAAATTTTTAAGATATCAAATAAATTATAAAATAAAATTTTATTTTATTTTTCAGTAATTGCCAAAACAGGTGGTAAGAGTTTACAAACTTTTTTGGCTTTTAGTATTGAATAAAAAATTAATAAAATTTGTAAAAAGTTAGTAGTATTTAGTAGATGAGTGAGATGTAAAATTTATATTTTATAAGTAGATGTATTGATAGCATTGATCTCTAATAAAAAAAAAAAATGTAGATAAGACTATTGTTGAAATTTTTTTTAAATGTAGCCCTTGCAGGGGAGGTTGTAATATTTGTACAAATTTTTTAAATGTACAGATTGTATTACTCTGTAAAAAAAAAAAAAAAAAAAAAAAAAAAAAATTGTTGGATTTAATTTTTTCTAGGCTAATATATAAATTTACAATTATATTATAGACTATCTAATTTAATAGGACCATTAAGTGATCTAATATGAGCTCTGGAAATATCTATTGGGTATAGATTATTAATGTGTAGAAACTCAATACAAGTCTAATTAGAGTTTATGAGATTCTAATTAAACATAGTATATAAGGAATATAAAAGGGTTGTGGTCCCGAGTCGGATTCCTGTCGTTAATTTGTCCTGGCCCATTCAGAGTAAAATTAATTAGACGACGAATCTAGACTTGAAAGCACTCAATCCAGACGATTTTATTGTCGGTGTTTGAGGAACGATAAAATCTGAGAACGCGTTTCATCATGCATGGATTCCGATAAGCGTTTATAATGTTTTTAAATAAATGAACGATTATCTAAAAATTTACATATATTTCTTAAATTATTTCACATTAATTTACATACGGATCTAACAAAAAATTCTAAAGACTTGACTAAGTCAAAATAAGCTCCAAAATTGGAAGCTAAAGTTTGGACAGATTGCTTGTTAGGAAAAGCAAAGTCAGGGATTTTATTCATCAAAAGATGATGTCAATGTTTCTTCGAGGTAAATCCACTCAATTAATTAACATTAATGAGAAAGCTTTATTTGGTACAAATGAGTTAATTATAATGCTTATTTTGCATAGTTTCTACTTTTGCGTTTAGCACTGTTTTTCAAATTGATAATTGCAAAAGATCTCGTTGCTCTCGTTTGCCTCTGCCTTAATTAATTATGTCTATGCTTTAAAAATTATAACAATTACTTTTCTATACTTTGTTACTGTCTCAAATAACTGATGCAATTTGAAATGAGGACTATCAAATCCAGCTATAAACATTACAAAAAAATTTTAATATAAAAATACTTTTTAGACGACACTTAGAAAAAGTACTCTCAAACGTTCAAATAATATAGCAAATACTAATGCATTAAAAAGCATCGTAATATAAATTCTCTATTATATTAAGTTAATTTATTAAATAATAAATTTTATTATTATTTTTAATTTTTTTTGACGTTGGAAAGCGTCAAGATTTTAACACATTTTAATGTTTTAAAACATTAGAATATATTAAACTGATGTTTGGTATAAGTATCGTGATATACGTGGTGATTCTTCATTTGCAGACGTTTTAACCGACGTTTTCAAATATAACGCTATATTATATTAGGACAATTTTAAACATCGTTAAATATTACAAAAAATATCCTTAAATATTAATTTTTTTATAGTGAAAGTATTATTGAAATAAGTTTGCAGATTAAACTTGTTAATATACATTCTGGTATCCATTTTTTACTATATTAATTCGTTTGGTTAATATGGTATTACAGTCAATTCTAAACTCATAATATTTAATGTGTTAAATTTTTATAAATATATGGGAGGCTAAATCTACATTTTCTATTTTATCTATCAATCTCATATCCATTATATATTTATATGCACGTAAGTGGAGATGTTAATATGTAAGTGGAGATGTTAATATATATTTCTAAGTTCGTTTTTAAATGGAGGTGTTAATATATATTTTTGGGTAAAACTAATTATAAGTAATGCAATAGAATTATAAGATTTAATAAAATTGTTCAATAAGATAGTAATTTTGTTAATATTAACAAATAGGTGTGGTGTGAAGGGGGAACCGGTTATGGGGTTACCGAGCACACCTCAACCCACATAGCACACGAGCGCAGCAGAAACATGATCTTTCGTAGATGAAAGTAGACGAGAACGATTGTAGAAACAAGCACGAGAATAACTAAACAAATAAAACGAATAAGGAAATACAAGGACACAAGATTTACGTGGTTCGGCCAACAATGTGTCGACCTACGTCCACGGGCAAGACCACCTCAATGCGTTCTTCGATTAATCCACGACACAAAAGTACAAGGAGTAAAATTGGATTACAAGAAACTCTTTCACGAAGTTTCTCCACGTTTTTCCTCTCAATTAGGATTTTTTTTTTTTTTTTCAATGAAGCTCTAAAAAATAAAAAATGAATCACAAGAGTTAATATAACTCTAAAAACCTAATTCTAATAGGAAACGATCTCCACTGTCCATTCGAGTTTCCAATTCACTTCTAGTCGTCGTCGATATCCTTTTAAGAACCCTCTTTAAGATATTCCTAAATCATCTCTAATCACAAGAGTTAATATAATTCTAAAAACCTAATTCTAATAGGAAACGATCTCCACTGTCCATTCGAGTTTTCAATTCACTTCTAGTCGTCGTCGATATCCTTTTAAGAATTCTCTTTAAGATATTCCTAAATCATCTCTAATCTTTAGGAACAAGATTGGATAAGATTAGGATCAAATCCATATCGACTCAAAACATGATTTTACATAATCCAACATGGTGAGCCAAACCAGTTGTGGTGAGTCCAGCTAACTTGAGGAGGAACCGGATGGCCTGAGGAGACGCGGGGACGACATCTCGGTTTATGCAAGCGCGATCGGCTCATATATAAACCAATGGATTATGTTGGTGATGGGGTATTTGTCGAAAACTGCGCTGACACTTAGAATTGTTATTATAAGGATAAGTTGGGGTGACGTGCTGTGTACTTAACTCTATCACGCCGCATGCGCTGTCCGGTCAGCACCGTCCGGTCACTTCTGTCCTTTTCGTATTCAGCCGATTTTCTCTATAAATAGTATTGGGAGCAAGTCTACCCGGAGGAAATTCTGTTGATTGTTGTGAGAGGCTAACTCGAGCTGAAAACCTGAAACCTTCAGCAGACTGTGGAGTTCGAAAACTTCTTTCTCGAATTGGCTCGTGCTCGAAGGAGCATTCTTTGGTGATCCAAGCAACCGACTGCAACCCTCTGCAGTTCTTCAGCCTGAGGTGTGGGATATCATCAAGTAGGGGTGATCTCTTACCTTATCTACCGTCTTGAGTTTTATCTTGCTATTAGTTTCTTACCTTTGGTTGTAAGTCTGGGTTGTGGAAAGAGTGCGGTGTTGAACTCTTTGGGTCATGAGGTTTTGGAACCATAAAGATTAGTGACCCTAGTGTTTGGGTATTTTGCTTGTGGACCTTAGGATAGAATCATAGGATTGTGGAACCAAGGGTTCGGTTGAGTGTGAGAGTTGGTAAATTCTATCTTAGGAGTAGCCTAAGAAGGACTAGAGGCGAGTACTCTGCTATGTTGTGAGATAGGTAGTTGGCCTTCAGGTTGTTGTGTGGCGTGAGAGCGCTTGACTGAGGAGTAGGTCGATACTTTTGACTCCTCTGAAAACTGGTGTGCAAAGGTAACGATGGGTGTGGTGACGTGGGTGTAACTCGGCATCTTATTTGGTAATTTGTAGTGAAAGATCCACCGGAGGGTGACGTGGGTTCTGTCCTGATTCTCAAGGCCCTGCGCAGTATATGGTGGAATACCCACTGAGGGTGACATGGGGTGGGTCTTGGCTCTCTTGGCGGTAGGTATGTTTAATCAGGTGGCGCGAGTGCGAAACTTTTCGGGGCCCCACTTGGCACTCAGGACCAATCTAAGAAGCAAATGGTCAACCGACTCCTCTAGATGAATGTATGGGTCGTCGATGGGAGTGCAGTTCAAGAATTCGACCTCCACTCGGGGTTCGTATAGGTCAACCAATCGGGAAGGTGAGACCCTTTCGGCTGTTGCGCAGGTGAGTGAGCTTGGCAGATCTGAGCCAAGCGGTTTGGTTTCGGTTGGGTGTTGGTGAGACATCTGAGATGTTTCTTTAATCTTTATTGCTTTCCTTATCTATCCGCCTAATTTTTTATTTGGCTTTTGTAGGTGCCTCATGTAGATCATATAAGTTTAGAACATTCTTTCTCGGTGGTTGAACTCACTGAAAACTTTAATTAGTTCTCACTCCTTGTGGTTTAATCTTTTCAGGTGTTGGATCGGTTGGTGAGGCACGCAATTGTGGCAAGAACGTGATTGAGTAGAGCTAGGAGTCTAGCCGGCCGTCCGTTGTGTTGTGTCATTTGGTTGTTGTTTTGTTGAGCCGATGGCTCAGTTGTTTGTTCTTTTTTGTAACCGAACTGACAGAATTAATAAACTTATATTTTAATATTTTATTCCTTATACTATGATATTGTACATCCTTCTGTTTTTTTTTTAATTAAGCGTGATTGAGACTGACCGTTCTGTTCAGATGGAGCATGGCTTATCTGTGCGTGTTTTCGAACTGAAGAATCGGCGGTTCCGGAACGTGACAGTAGGATTGAGATCTCTTTAGTCTAATTTGTTATTAATTTTTAAGTTATAAATTAAAAAGATTTTGAAAATTGAAGTGAAGTTATCCAAGGAATTCACCGACGAGAACAAATTTATAGATCTATATGAGATGGGGGACATGTGCAAGATGATAAGTGCTAAATTTTTAATGGTAATGGTAATTAAGTAATTAATCACAAGAATCTTGAGTGGTAATTAAAGAGTGAGCTTGGAATGGGAGGGTTCTAATTTTCAATTTGGAGAACTCAGAAGAAAATAACAAGAAAAAACCAAAAGAAGTAAAGTATACCATTGGTCACTCAACATATCATAGAGCTTCAACAGGGACATTAAATTTCAAATTGTTGTGAGTGAGCCAATAAACATTATTTTTTATTAATTTATTTTATAGATTTATACGTGGTGGCAGTTGATTCAGCTGTCATCCAGCAATTAATTGCTGACTTAATTATAGTGATGTTTATAAGTCAATGCATCTCCTCCTAACTAATACATAAAATTGAATTGCCACATGGTATTCAGGAAATAATGCAGTACTTGACCAATTGACTTTCATGTCATTATCACATCTTTTGGATTTGTTAAGGTATGAACAATTAATCAAAGTTTAATTAGATTATTATCTAATTGAAATAAAAACAAAATTTTGGTGATTCAGTTGCAGCAATCGAAATTTCAGTGATCCAACCAAAAAGATATTAACTTGTTTGATAAATTTTTTTACTTCTATACAAAAAATTTCATATTAATATTAAGGGTTAATTAATTAAGTACTTGTAGTATCTGAAGTTTGGTCAGATGTCAATTTAGTTTTGACGTTTTCTAATAGAAGCTTTCAAATATCAACATCTTACTGCCAATAATTTAGTAAATGTAACCATCAAATCCTTTATTACTTTTTGTTTTTTGTTTTTTTTTTTTTTTTGAGAAAAAGAATTTGCTAGCTTTGCATTTATATAAATGTTGATTGTTATTTATTTTTATTTTTGTAGATATGGGTATTTTTTTTTTTAATTGATTAAAATACCTCGGTGTCTTAAACATATGGATATTTTTTCTTCCTCCGCCTTCTTTGTCACGCCCCGGGGTTATATATTTGGTTGGTTTGGATACGTGTATAGATCCCCACCAAACGGGCAAGCCTGATCACTTGATCCGAACAAAACGGCCGACCACTTCCACACGCCTCTAATTGAAGCGAAATGATATACTTGATACCGGTGCTATGGGATAAAGAACAAGAAAGAAAATTTTTATTCATTACTATCAGTTCGGTACAAAAGGTTGCATCAAAAATACTCAGCTCACTAATACAACCGACACTCCACTATACTAACAAAAGCTAAGGACGACACGACTAGACCACTAGCACTTCTATTCGGCCACGTTCTTCCCGCGGTCCGTGCCTCACCAACCCGACACCTGAAGAGGAATAAACCAAGAAAAGTGAGAACTATTAAAAGTTTTTAGCAGGTGCAACCACTAATGAAGAATCTTCTAGACTTACTTGGTCTATAGGAGGAATCAATAAACAGATAAGATAGGTATAAGTATTTTAGTATAGGAAAACAATAAAAAGCTAAGATATCGGAGATGCCTCACTCACCTATCAGGCTCATCTCACTCTCAAGTAGCTCTAGCTCGGATCTACTGAACGCAGCACTAACTTTCGCAAAAGCTGAATAGGTCTCGCTTATCCCAATCGATTGACCCGTATGAACACCGAGTGGAGGTCGACTGATCGAACTGCTCTCCCATCGGCTGCTCGATACATATATCACTAGAGAGTCGACGGATGCTCGGACTACTCTCCACCCGATTGCTCCATGGGTGCCAAGTGGGGAGCCGAAGGAGGTCGCACTACTTCACCACCTGGTTAAACAATCATGACGCCGAGAGAGTCAAGACCTGTTAACGTTGCTCTCGATAGGCCATACCCACAATATGTGCAGCGCCAAGAGAACCAGGACCTACTAATGTCGCTCTTCGGTGGGCTGTCACGCCCCGTAACCCGGGCTCGTCCACAGATCCGCCGTGCACACGGAATTTTCCGCGTACACGAAGCGCTGGTAACCTGCTCAGATATGATCTAACAATAAAAGAGCATAATACAGAGCTGAAATAGAAGAACCACATAGTATCTCAGACTGGGACTACAAATACCACTGTAATAAGTACAATAATCTCCCAGCTCACCAAAATAGTACAACCAGCTGGCTAACGCCAGACCCAAAATAAAAGGGGAATACCACAGTCTGAGCGAAGGGTACAGCCTCTATCTACAGCTCTCAGTCTCCCAGGAGATCTATCTATTCGGCGATCCCCTTACCTCGATCCGCTGCCGATGGCCTAGCAGCTCCCGCAGATGACTCTGCAAAATAAGGGAGAAGGAAGAAACAGAAAATAATAATGGGGGTGAGAACTATCAGATAAACCAATAGCCTTCCCTAGTGGGTAAAAACCTCAACTTTGACGCACCCACTAGGACTACTAGAGGCAACAGGAAAGAACAGTTGTAAGCTATAAAGACTGCTGATAAAAAGGAAACTACCACCACCATGCCTCTAAATGACAAGAAAATGTATGAATCAGTGTATAAATGCCTGTCTGAATGAACTCAATCTAGTGTTATTAGCAAAACTGGTACTTCCTGTTGTGCCTTGCCAAATCGGGTATAACGCCGATGGGGAATAGTATTTGCCAAATCGGGTATGCCGATAGGGGATAATGTTGGCCAAATCGGGGGTGCCGATAGGGGATAATGTTGTAACACACTCCGGAGTGGCACTCGAGGGGAGCGACCCACACGAGTAAAGTATCTCAGTAATAAGTATCAGAGGTGTCATAAATCAGCAGGACTGGATCATGATTATGATCAAAGTGGGGAAACCATCCACTAGGAAAACCAGATCCCCAACTGACGCAATAAACCAGACTCAACCCCAATCTGATGCAAGGATAATCCTCTGGTCGACCGCCTACTGTCCACGGTCACCGCAATACCCCACAAGTCCACAATCTAGCACAACCTTGGCTACACTATCCCAAACCCCTGCTCACACTTGAGCAACAACATCTGAATGCAAAGGACAACAATAAAACATGTTCAAATCCCAATATGATAGTGTAGCAATGAATAGTGGCCTTACCTGATGTCCGGGCATGCATGCAACTGTTTTTATTTTTAGAAGTTGTAAAATAGAGTCAAAGGTTTAAAACAATTGATTTACTGAATAAAAGTCATTTGCATGCGAGATCATAGCCTTTGTCTCAATCACAGTGTCCCAATATAAGTTATCATATCATTTGTGGGGTTACATTAATTTTTAGGGGAGTTTATCCCAGCGGTCCTTGTCATTTGTCATATTAATTTGTCCCAATGGTTCTCATTAATTGTCCTGTTAGTTGTCCTGTTAGTAGTCCTGTTAGTAGTCCTGTTAGTAGTCCTGTTAGTAGTCCTGTTAGTAGTCCTGTTAGTTGTCCCAAGGGTTCTCATCAATTATCATGTTACTTTGTCCCAATTGTTCTCGTTAATTGTCATATTTTAGGGGATTTCTAGTAATCCCAGTGAGCTTGTCAAAAATGAGGTAAGCAACAACCGCCCACCTTGAACAGCTCAAACAACACCCCAGGTAGTCTCCTGGTTGTCCACAGTCCTCAATCCTGCAAACCAATGCTCCCGGTATAAATACAAAACCCAAAAAGCACAATATTCGCTGTTTTTTTTTCAGACAGCACGGGAAAAGAGGAATTTTTCACCTCTAAAATGAGCTCCTAAAATCCCAAAAAAATCACGGTTGCGTTCCTCGCGAAGAGTAGATCAAAATCGACTCTTTAAACGCCTCAATCTGACGCTCCTACGTCAAGATAAAAATCGGAGAAGTCGGTACTGTCCAAAAATCATCACAGTAAAAAAGGGGGTCAAAGAGGACCTGAAAACTGTGCCAAAAGTACGAAACGGAGCAAAATGATCAATACGGAAATCGAAGCCCTACCTCTTACGGTCGCGCTGCCGTAAAAATTGTCTAAAAATTCTACCCGGTTAGCCCGCAGTGAATTTTCGACGGAACTGCGACGGGAAATGGGCCTAGAAAGAAAATCGTCGCAGTGCGCCGCGTCGCAGATAACTCACAATCTGTACCTCCAGAAATTCTGAGATTGTAGAGAGAGAAAGAAGAGAGAGAGAGGAACAACTTTTATATTGAACACTTTTTCTGTTTCTCTCTCTAAGGGCTCGGAATCCAAGGTGCAAAGAGAGGGGGTGGGGACTTCTATATATAGTGGGCCAAAAGAGAATATTCCCACACGGGATCTGATCCAAACACGAAACACCGAAACGGACCAACCAGGAAGCGCCACGCGTTGCCCAAACAGGAAACAGCCGGTGCAAGGGCCACTGGGAGGCTGCCACGTGTCCACGTGGTGCACGTGGTTGCTCCGCGCTCCGGGTTTTCCGGAAAATGTCGGCCCATAGGATGCTGCCACGTGTCACCCATCCAGAAGCTTCTAGAAGCCGGCCAGCCAATCGGGTGCCGCCACGTGGCAAGGGAAGAATTCGGTGCACCCGGTGCACGCCTGGCCCATGGACCGCGCACCGAGCCCCCTGCCCGCGCCTGCCCGCGCCTGCCCGCGCTGCCCGCGCCTGCCCGCGCCGCTCTCCTCCGCGCTCCGCCGCTGCCCTGCCGCTGCGCCGCTGCCCGCCGCCGTGCGCCGCCGCCCGCCGCCGCTCGCCGTCGGCCGCCGCCGGCCGGAACAGTAATTCCGGCCGGCGGTTACTGTTCCGGTGAACAGTACCAAAGTGCCGAAAAATAAAGCGAATATACCATTTTGACCGTTTTCGCGTGCTGAGTCCGATTTTGCTGTCCGTTTCGCCAAATTCTCATCCGAAATTTTGTAAAAAGCTCCCGGAAAATCCCATTTGCTCCGATTTTCGCGCAGAGTCAATTTTAAATATCCAATTTCGATTCTACAGGCTTCGTTGCACTGTACAAGCTTCCTACAGTCACTATTTAAGGTTGCGCAGTTCTGCGGGAGTCCGGATCATCACATCCTCCCCCACTAAAAAGAGTTTCGTCCTCGAAACGAGACTTAAACAATAATCCTCAGTCCGATGTCTCGAATAAGTAGGGGTGAGCATCCCTCATCTCTGACTCGAGCTCCCATGTAGCCTCGCGCTCGTCATGATTGCTCCATTGGATCTTCACATAGGGAATGGCCCGATTGCGCAATTCTCTCACCTCCCGATCCAGAATTCGCAGTGGGCGCTCCTCATACCTCAAATCCTCGCTGATCTCAAGCGGTGTGAAGTCGATGACGTGTGATGGGTCGAAAACATACTTCCTCAAAGTAGAGACATGAAATACATTATGGACACCAGCAAGCCTCGGAGGAAGTGCAAGTCGGTAGGCCACTGGCCCGATACGCTCCAATACCTCAAAAGGTCCAATATATCGGGGGCTAAGTTTCCCACGAATGCCGAATCTCCTGATCCCTTTGGACGGCGAGACTTTCAGGAATACATGATCTCCAACCTGAAATTCCAAGTCTCGTCGCCGAACATCGGCATAGTTCCTCTGCCGGCTTTGGGCGGTCTGAAGATACTTCCGACTCGCTCGGATCTTCTCCTCTGCCCCCAACAATACGTCTGGTCCCAAGGTCCGCCTCTCGCCCCCGTCGCTCCAATAAAAGGGGTGACCGATACTTGCGTCCATACAACGCTTCAAACGAAGCCATCCGAATGCTTGCTTGAAAACTGTTGTTGTACGCGAGCTCAGCCGAGGGTAAGTGTCGAATCCACCCTCCGCCGAAATCCAAGATGTATGCTCTTAGCATACCCTCCAAGATCAGCATAATCCGCTCTGACTGCCCATCAGTCTGCGGAGGAAAAGCCGTACTAAACCTGAGTTGAGTCCCCCAGGCTCAAATCTCAGGTCTCTAGCGAATAGAGGCGGGCACTTAGATAACCGCACCACCTCAAAAAGTACAGCAGGACTAACCGCTCAAGTGACTAAGTAGTCTACACCAGCAAATGCATCCGCTCCTCCCAGGGCACCTGGTAATCCAATCCTCATGTCTACGGGCACGAATGCTCGATCCGAGTACCTCTGTACTCCTGAGGTTCCAAAAAATCCCCTAAATGATCACTTTATCTAATTCCCGGTAATCCCTCACAATGCCGAAGTGAACCTACTTCCTACATCTCAAAAAGCACCGGCGCCCCGTAGGCCCCAAACTATGCTAGCCAAAAACAATTCCGCATCCAAAGCGAAACATCCGCCTCGCTAGCGAAGTCAAAACTTCAGAGGCAAAGAAAGCCCTGCGGCAACCCCCGGCACACAGACCTCTCCTGGCCTGGCTCCCCAAAAGATCGTCCTCGCAGCACAATCAACCGCCGCGAAAAGGGATACTGAGCCAGCCAGTTTATCTATGTACCATGATCAAGTCCCGCAGCTGAGTCATGACCATCTGGTCTACTGGCATAATCCAGGACTCATCTGCACCGGTCAGGACCAACGACACACCTCCATGCGCTAAAAGATCGGGAATACGTACCTCCCGTGCATAAGGTGACCGTCCTACCCCTAACCCATACAATGAAGTAAATGTACTCCTAACGCATATCTAGCATGCTCAAGTGTAATACAATGCAAAATCTAATGCCAAAAGTAAAATAATTAATAATACCTGCCACCACATGGTCGGCTGCTGCAAAGTCCTCCACCTGAGCGGCATAAACCCGACCGCTCTGAGCTGGTGGCGGGTGATCAGCAGGGTAAAAAGATGGGGATCCGCTCACTGGAGCATAAGGCCGCTGAGCTGACGATCGTGGCTGAGATACGAAGGGAGCCGAAACTGAAGAAGATGCTGCTGGGGTCGAAAAGGGGAATGAAGCTCGAACATGGCCTGCCTGTCCACATTTATAACAACGACCCCACCTCTGATCACAGGTGTGTGACAAATGAGGTCCTCCACAGAATATACATCTGTCTCTATCGCGAAGCCGTGGCTGTCCCGACTGCTGCTGCTGATGTTGCGGGGGTCTCTGGGATCCACCAGGCCCTCGCTGCTCCGAACGTCCACGGCCCGTGAACTGGGGCGGTGGCGGTCGGGGCGGCCTCCAGGAACTGGCCTGTCCCTCGTCGTGCTGTGCTGGACGCTTTTTGTCAGAACTCTGAGCGACCAAGCCCCCACGTCTGGCAATGACGTGGTCTCCCCTTTCAACCCACTGTGCATGCTCTGCTGCCTCCTCCAAGGTCTGCAGCCGCTGAGCGTGCACCAAAGTATAGGTTTCGGGGCGCAGACCCGACTCAAAGAGCTCCACCTGGTGCGGTCCGTCCCTGGCGACATAGGGTACGCAGTTGAGCAACCGCCTGAACTCCTGAAAGTAGTCCAATGCTGTCCGGTCGCCTTGCTGAAGATTCTTCAAATCATCTTCAAGCTTTTTCTTCACACTTGTGGAAAAGTACGTATCCAGAATCATCTTTTTAAACTCTGCCCAGGGTAGCTGTCGAGTGATCTGAAACTCCAGGGGCTCTACCCGACGCCACCATGCATCAGCATCACCGTCTAAACAGTGTACAGCCATGTGTACCCTGTACTTCTTGTGATGACCCGGATCTCTGCAGAGCTGCTACAGTGCGTGGGAGTGGCTGATGGAGGCCTACATGGTGTGTTGGAAGTGTCTGGGGCATAATCGGGCACCAGAGTTGGACTTCGGAGCTTATTTGGGCATGTGAGTGATCGGAGGACCCCGTGGAGGGTTTAGAAGTGGTTTCGCGCGAATCGGATATTTATATTGGGCTCCGCACGAAGTTCGGGCTAAGAATACACCTTCGGGAGCCTCCGGCAATTTTTAGAGTTGGAATTTGGCGAAACGGACGTCAAATTCGGATTCAGCGCGCGAAAACGGTCAAAATGGACTACCTACTTGACTTTTTGGGCTCGGGTTACTGTTCACGCCGGAACAGTACTTCCGGCGATCGCCGGCGGCAGCCGGCGGCGGCGGGCAGCGGCGGAGAGCGGCGGCGCGGCCTCGGGCAGGCGGCAGCACGGCGGCGGGCAGGCGCGGGCAGCGCGCAGCGCGCGGGCAGGGCGCGCGGTCCACGCGGCAGGCGTGCACCGGAGCGGGGGGCCACGTGGCAGTTCCCCATTGGATGGTCCACAGGTCGCGGTCTACGGAGGAGTGTGGTGTACGGTGGACTGGGCGGGAAGACACGTGGCAGGATGTCATTGGTTTGGTTCATGAAGTCGGGTGCACCGGGTGCAGCGAGCGAGAGGCGTGACACGTGGCGCGCAGGGATTGGGCGCGCCACTGTGCGCGACAGGCAGGGGCGGTGCGTGGTGCACGGTGGACCGGTTTGAGACACGTGGCATTACGTTGTTGGTTCGGTGTTTGGGGTTGTCGTGCACCGGGTGCAGCGAGTGTTTGGTTTGGACACGTGGCGCGCGAGGATTGGGCGCGTCACTGTGCGCGTACGGACGGCAGGCGGCGGCGACAGACGGAGCAGGCGCGCAGGCGCGCAGGCGGCAGGCGGCGGTGCCGGCGGGCGTGGCGGCCACGGCGCCGACGTGGCGCACGCGTGCGCCACGTGGCGGCCGCCCATTGGCCAGCGCCAACTGCCCGTTGACCAGAGGAGCGCCACGTGGCGTGTGGGGAGCGGCCGGATCCGCTGTTTCGTGTTCGGGGACACGTGTCAGTGCGGGGAGCGGGTTGGACGACCGTTCGGTCCGACCGGATCGCGTGCGCGGAGTGGGCCGGGCCGGGCTGGGTTACTGTGCGCGCCCGAAAGTGCGGGCCGGGCCGCACTGTTTGCGCCCGAAACTTTTCGGGCGCCCGAAACCAGGGACACCCCGGGAATTTTTGGAATTGTTTCTTTTGGCCTATAAAATGCAGCCCACTCCCCTCCTTCTTTCCCTTTTTCCGAGCTTTAGAGAGGGATTGAGAGGGAGAGTTGTATATGAAAGTTGTTCCCCTTGGTGCCCTTGATCTCCTGGTGGATTCTCAGAATGTCTGGAAGCTCGGCAACGGCGATAACATTTTTACAGTTCGCCTCGGTTTTCCCCCATTTCGGCCCATTACCGTCGCAGATTATTCAAAAATTCACTGTGAGCAAACCAGGAGGAGTTTTTGGACGATTTCTTCGACAGCGTGTTCCTAAGAGGTAAGGCTTCGATTTTCGTGTTGATCGCTTCGCTCCGTTTCGCACTTTTGGCACGTTTCCCGAGGCATCTTTGACCCCCATTTTTCTGTGGTGGATTTTGGACAGCACCAACTTGCCGAATTTATATCTCAGCCTAGGAACATCGGATCGAGGCGATTCAAGAGTCGATTTTGATCTACTCGTCGCGAGTAACACAGTGGTGATTTTTCTGGAATTTTAGAAAATTGTCTCGAAGGTGAAAATTACTGTTTTCTCAGTGTACAGTGTGCAGTTTTTCTTCACAGTTTGATGTTTGGATTACCACCTTGCCAAATTTATAACTTGACTTACCGAACTCGGATTTGGGCGTGCAAGGTACCGTTTCGAAGCTATCGATGCGAGGATCGCTGTGATATTTTTATTGGATTTTTCTGGGCACTTTCTGCAGGTGATAATTTAACAGTTTCGGGACTGTTGTTGTATGGGATAATTAAAGCAATATTTGGGAACCTAAATGTATTTAGTGGACTTTGTGTTGTGCCAGGAGTGTTTCGGGTATACTGTACTTGTTGGAGCGCAGGATTGAAGTTTTTGGTATTTTCAGCTGTATGGACCCGGACAGTTAGCGCTTCAGGTGGGTGGTTGTTGCTTGCCTCTATATCTGACTTACTCACTAAGTTTATTAGAAAACCCCACTATTGAGCATATTGTTTGATTATCATGCCTAATTGACTGATATACATGTGAGCCTATCTTTGGGGGATTAATTATGTGGATATAGCATGTTTTGGGATAATATCACTGAGGGGACATGATTGCGGGGACATACTTAATTGTGATAATTAACATGCTACATTAGCACCCAGATTTTATGAAAAACGGATTAAATGGATTAACTGTTGGGACATAATGATATATCAATGTGCGGGTTTCACTCTGGGAATTATTATGGAACAGGGATCTTATACATGTGTAGTCGACTGATGATTTTAGCCTGATGGTGATATTTATGTGGATATTATTAATTATTACACATGTAAACTGTTATTTGACATATTCTCCCTTTCACATTGCATGAGGACTTTTGCATGCTTATTTGGACATCTAGATAGGCCACTATTTTATTGCTACACTATCATATTGGGATTTGACTTAGGAGAAACCATGATTGCTTTCTTTCTCCTTCTTATTTAGACTTTTGAGTCATGTAGCTCGAGTTCGAGCAGAGGTTTGGGATAGTGTAGCCGGGACCTGAGGGTCAGAGATAGGGTGTACTTGATGTGGATTGTGGGTTATTGCGGCAACCGCGGACAGTAGGCGGTTGACCGGATCTTGATTATTTTACCCAATTGCGGGTTGTGGGTTATTGCGGTGACCGCGGACTTTGGGCGGTTGACCGGATGTTTACTATTGCATCAGATTGGGTATCAGATTTCTCTAGTGGATGGTATTTCCCACTTTTGAGTATTATTGTATCGGATCGGGGTTTCATTAGTGGACGGAGTTTCCCACTTTGATCATAGTCATGATCCAGTCCTGCTATTATGAGACAGTGGTTACAGAGATGCTTGATACAGTGATACTTTACTCGTGTGGGTCGCTCCCCTCGAGTGCCACTCCGGAGTAGGCTTTACACCGTGCCGAGCGCCGGGCACCTTGGGATTTCGAGCCATGTGTGCTGGTCCCCTACTGAGTTCTTGAGTTCGACAGCAGAGCAGGCAGTACCAGTTTTTACTGGTGTCTAGATTGGGTCTATTTGGTCAGGATCTGTTTTCCGATGCATTCATACCGTCATTTCCTTCGGTATTGCATTTAGAGGCATACTTGTGGTGGTTTCCCCTTTTATTCAGTAGTTCTGTTACAGCTTTACCCCCTTGCCCTTTTCTTGCCTCTAGTAGACTTAGTGGGTACGCCGGAGCTTGAGGCTTTACCCACAGGGGGAGGCTACTGGTTTACTAGTGGTTCTCACCCCCACTGTTGTTTCCTCTTCTTTTCTCCCCCCTGTTTTGCAGAGTCCTCATTGGAGTTGCTGATCTTCGGTCGTTGTTCGGGGCGAGGGAGTCACGAGCTAGATCTGTACCACCCGAGGAGTGTAGCTGTATCCCCTGGCTGGAGATTCCTGATAGCTGTCAGCTGATGTTTACTGTTATCCTTGGAGGGAGATCTTTTGTATTTGGAGAGACAGAGTTGAGACTGATGTACTATAGTTTTAGTTTATTTCCTTTTTATAGTTGAGAGATGCTGTATTGAGGACATTGTATGATGATTATCTGTATTTGAGGAAATGGATATTGTACTTTATTTCATGTTGTACAGTGATTGGATTTTATTTTACAGCATTTTATTTCAGCTCTGATATTTGTGTAGCTATAGTACTATCTTTTGCAGGTTAGACGCTTCGCCTATGCGGGTTTTAGCATAGGTGGCGGATCTGTTGGCGAGCCCGGGTCGCAGTTTCGACCCCGGGGCGTGACAGATTAAGTTGGTATCAGAGCTTAGGGATAGGTCAATTGGGACTGTAGAAACCCTAGGCTTATGGTTGGACCCTAGGATGACTTCGTGAGAGTCGTGATTTTAGCGAGAGTCCTGATTGAGTTTTATACCTCTCCCGAGTGATGGGATGGGTGATTGGCATGTTTATTCTCCTAAGCAATTATGTTGGCTGCAGACAACATAATGCGGCGGAACGGTTGACATGCTCTAGACTCTCGCCGGATTGGGTCGAGTTTTGTTTTGTGCTGTGGTGCAGTTGGTCGTGGTGAGCGGTGTCTCCCCGACGCGTTGTGCGGATTGGTGTGCACTCGTCGCAGCAGTGGAGCGTGAGCTGATTGTTTTTGGACCGGATACCCGGATTGAGGTTAGAGAGCTTCAGGCCCCGATGGAAGGGTGTCAGAGGTATATCAGCAGCAGAGTGAGCCGCTGGTCTAGGTGACACAGTTGTCGGAGCAGTGGGCAGCCCGACAGTGTTTTTCTCCTGAGACCACCTGGTTACAGTATTCTCAGCGGCAGTGATTTCTGAGGCGCCGATGGAACGAGTGGCCCCTCCGTGCTAATGTTTTGTGTTGCAGCACCGAGGCGGGGTGGATTGCTGATAGTGGATGAGTTGTGGGACATCGTTGATGGATGGAGCCAGTTTTGGCAGATGAACCACCCCGATTTATGGATTGAGTTGGAGCCTTTGGAGGCAGAATGTGGTTGGTGGTGATGGAGTGATCAATTGAGAGTCTCCCTGTGCTAGAAAGTTTATGCAGTTGTTGAACTGTACGCTCCAGGTTTCGAGGGACGAAGCGCGTAGGATGTGTGCAACTGGGAGTGGATTGCGCCAGGATACCCTTTTAGTTTATCTGATCCCTCTGTTTTGGATTTTGAATTTTGGATGCCTCGATGGAGTAGGCATTGTGTATGGAGCGTACTGTTGCAGTTCCTTGGGATAGGGATCTGCCGCCAGAGGCGAGTTCTGGATGGAGGCACCTGGCGCTAAGTGTCGGGGGACAGATCGGTTGGCAGAGACCCCCTCTTTTTCCTTCCCTAGATGGTGGACATCCTTGTGGACGGATTATGTAAAGCTTACCCAAAGGAAGGTTACCCTTTGTGATTATTAACCTGCATGTTTGGGGCACAATGGATGTGTTTGAGGGGTGAGCTGAGTAAGGATGATTGAATGAGGAATTGCAGGAATCAATTGTGTTTGTCGTGTGACGATCGCAATAGTGGATTTTCTGAGATGTCAGAGGTCAGGTGGACCCCGGTGACAGCATCAGCATCGTTATCAGAGTGGCGCAGCGGTAGCGTGGATTTATTGTCTGCAGAAGACCGTATTCCTTGCCTCAGTGTGAGCAAAGGCGGAGAATTGTGCTCCTTTTGTGGATAGCCTTGATTTTCAGGCAGATTAAGTGACGACCACCTACATTGAGCGATTGAGACTGTGCTGCCTGGGTGGAGGGCACCAAGGCAGTGGATTGGGTCGTCGCAGGTGTGATTTCATCACAGCAGCCAGAGTTAGAGCATGTTGCATTCCTGCATGGACTAGAGGCAGATTTGTTACCACATGCACTAGAGGTACAGGTTCCTGTTGGGGTGGTGCATGTGGGGGAGGCTTGTGGATCATGTCCAGTGCAGTTGAGACCTCGAGTGATATCGGCAAACTTATTGGTAGTTGTACCTGGTCAGTGTTTGACCCAGTGCGTGGGATTGGTTGGCACAGTGCCACATGGTGTATGACTGCGGAGAGAGAAGGTTATGATCTTCTGCAAGCAGACATTAGAGACTTGTTCTTTGAGACAGTCAGAGCACACAAGTTGTAGCGACAATGCGAGAGGTGCTTACGGCGGCACCGGGACGCAAGGATATCCCTGTCATCATGAGATCCCGGGTGTGATTCCACCGGAGCTGATAATGATGCCGTCGATTAGGGAGATTGAGATTGCGATTGACGTGGTTCAGGGAACCACGCCAACCCCGATAGCGCCTCATTGGATGTCACCTGTAGAGCCGACAGAGCTGATGGCGCAGTCGCAGGATCTGATGGATCGAGGGTCTGTTCAACCTAGTGCCACCCCGTTGATGTACGGTGGTGATGCCACACCGTTGATACACGGTGGTGATGTCACGTCGTGGACACACGACAGTGAGGGTCCTTGTGCGGGATGACCGCAGGCAGGTCTGGATATTATTTAGGACCTTTTGATGGAGTTATACCCCGACAGTGGTCTGCTTTGGATGCAGGTATCTCCTTGGGATCACACAGTTGAGTATCCCGCCAAGATGGTGTTCTGGACCCGGTAGGGGCATTGCGAGTGCAGTAAGGACAACTGGAATGACTAAGGCCATGTCGTCCTTGAGATCTGAGGAATTGTGTCTTCTTGCTGCACTTGGAAGAATTACTTGAGATATTCTTCGGGATATTTTGATTTTACCCCATCTCTGTATGGTTTAGAGCTGGTGGAGCACTGGTGGATGGTGTAACAAGGTCTGCGAGGAAGAAGCTGTATGCCAAGTTGTTGTGGTCCAAGTTTTAGCTTCGAGAGCATATCTTCATGGATCACTTAGTCTAGCCCTTAGAGGCGGTGGTGGAAGTCCGGCCAAAAAGGATGCTATGCGAGAATGGCTGAGACCGGCAGTTATTTGTTGAGGTGAGGAGCTTTTGAGCCGGATAGTGCCAGCAGAGCTTGACGAATGGGTGATGAGACTGATACCAGCCCTGATTTCAGCATCGCCAGTGTGGGGAGATGGATTTGTGAGATACGGTGATGCCCCTCATAGTAGCTATGAAGCTACAGTTGGATTTGTGGCAAGCATCCAATATCACCCTGATAGGGCCACTGTGGGGGCGGACTCCTGGAGCAGGAAAGCTGTCAGAGGTCGAGCTTGTTGATGCCACAGCTGGCGCTGTGTGGACTGTCGAGGCAGACGTGGCGTATGATGGTGTCACTGAGGGCTCTTTTTCTCTCGGAGTTGCTTTGCATGTCACTGGTTTGGGAGTTGAGGATACAACTCCCGAAATTTGATGAGGTGATCGTCTGGAGCAGTTACCCTTTCTCGAGCCTGGAGGATTGGATTTACCAGCTGCAAGGGTACTGGACCTTCTCGAAGATTGATTTGCGATCTGGTTCTTCCAACTGCTTATTGTTGTGTGCTGATGCCCGAGAGTTGGGAAGGTGTTTCTACACCGTGATGGTTTTGGATTAGAGATCAGAGTTTACGTGATCAGTTGGAGGACCTATATCGGATGCCCGGGAGTACAGAGGTACTTGGATCGAGCTTGTTGTGCCGATGGACTTGTGGTTGGATCATCTGAGGCCCTGGGAAGAGCGGAGGCTTGTACCGATGCAGATTACTTGATAGCTCGAGCAGTTAGCCCAGCTGCACTTGGTTGAGTTGGTGCGGTTTTTCTGGAGTGCCCGCCTTTATCTTGTTCTAGTTGGAGACCCGAGGACCGCATCGCGCCTTTGGAGGAGGTACTTGTCAGCCTTGGGAGCTTGAGCGGTGGATGATTGGATGTTATCCCCCTTTATTTGGTCGAGATTCCGAGTTGAGGAACGACTTTAGTTTCGAGGACGAAACTTTCTTTTAGTGGGGGAGGATGTGATGACCCGGATCTCTGCAGAGCTGCTACAGTGCGTGGGAGTGGCTGATGGAGGCCTACATGGTGTGTTGGAGGTGTTTGGGGCATAATTGGGCACAAGAGTTGGACTTCGGAGCTTATTTGGGCATGTGAGTGATCGGAGGACCCCGTGGAGGGTTTAGAAGTGGTTTCGCGCGAATCGGATATTTATATTGGGCTCCGCACGAAGTTTGGGCTAAGAATACACCTTCGGGAGCCTCCGGCAATTTTTAGAGTTGGAATTTGGCGAAACGGACGTCAAATTCGGATTCAGCGCGCGAAAACGGTCAAAATGGACTACCTACTTGACTTTTTGGGCTCGGGTTACTGTTCACGCCGGAACAGTACTTCCGGCGATCGCCGGCGGCGGCGGGCAGCGGCGGAGAGCGGCGGCGCGGCCTCGGGCAGGCGGCAGCACGGCGGCGGGCAGGCGCGGGCAGCGCGCAGCGCGCGGGCAGGGCGCGCGGTCCACGCGGCAGGCGTGCACCGGAGCGGGGGGCCACGTGGCAGTTCCCCATTGGATGGTCCACAGGTCGCGGTCTACGGAGGAGTGTGGTGTACGGTGGACTGGGCGGGAAGACACGTGGTAGGATGTCATTGGTTTGGTTCATGAAGTCGGGTGCACCGGGTGCAGCGAGCGAGAGGCGTGACACGTGGCGCGCAGGGATTGGGCGCGCCACTGTGCGCGACAGGCAGGGGCGGTGCGTGGTGCACGGTGGACCGGTTTGAGACACGTGGCATTACGTTGTTGGTTCGGTGTTTGGGGTTGTCGTGCACCGGGTGCAGCGAGTGTTTGGTTTGGACATGTGGCGCGCGAGGATTGGGCGCGTCACTGTGCGCGTACGGACGGCAGGCGGCGGCGACAGGCGGAGCAGGCGCGCAGGCGCGCAGGCGGCGGTGCCGGCGGGCGTGGCGGCCACGGCGCCGACGTGGCGCACGCGTGCGCCACGTGGCGGCCGCCCATTGGCCAGCGCCAACTGCCCGTTGACCAGAGGAGCGCCACGTGGCGTGTGGGGAGCGGCCGGATCCGCTGTTTCGTGTTCGGGGACACGTGTCAGTGCGGGGAGCGGGTTGGACGACCGTTCGGTCCGACCGGATCGCGTGCGCGGAGTGGGCCGGGCCGGGCCGGGTTACTGTGCGCGCCCGAAAGTGCGGGCCGGGCCGCACTGTTTGCGCCCGAAACTTTTCGGGCGCCCGAAACTTTTCGGGCGCCCGAAACCAGGGACACCCCGGGAATTTTTGGAATTGTTTCTTTTGGCCTATAAAAGGCAGCCCACTCCCCTCCTTCTTTCCCTTTTTCCGAGCTTTAGAGAGGGATTGAGAGGGAGAGTTGTATATGAAAGTTGTTCCCCTTGGTGCCCTTGATCTCCTGGTGGATTCTCAGAATGTCTGGAAGCTCGGCAACGGCGATAACATTTTTACAGTTCGCCTCGGTTTTCCCCCATTTCGGCCCATTACCGTCGCAGATTATTCAAAAATTCACTGTGAGCAAACCAGGAGGAGTTTTTGGACGATTTCTTCGACAGCGTGTTCCTAAGAGGTAAGGCTTCGATTTTCGTGTTGATCGCTTCGCTCCGTTTCGCACTTTTGGCACGTTTCCCGAGGCATCTTTGACCCCCATTTTTCTGTGGTGGATTTTGGACAGCACCAACTTGCCGAATTTATATCTCAGCCTAGGAACATCGGATCGAGGCGATTCAGGAGTCGATTTTGATCTACTCGTCGCGAGGAACACAGTGGTGATTTTTCTGGAATTTTAGAAAATTGTCTCGAAGGTGAAAATTACTGTTTTCTCAGTGTACAGTGTGCAGTTTTTCTTCACAGTTTGATGTTTGGATTACCACCTTGCCGAATTTATAACTTGACTTACCGAACTCGGATTTGGGCGTGCAAGGTACCGTTTCGAAGCTATCGATGCGAGGATCGCTGTGATATTTTTATGGGATTTTTCTGGGCACTTTCTGCAGGTGATAATTTAACAGTTTCGGGACTGTTGTTGTATGGGTTAATTAAAGCAATATTTGGGAACCTAAATGTATTTAGTGGACTTTGTGTTGTGCCAGGAGTGTTTCGGGTATACTGTACTTGTTGGAGCGCAGGATTGGAGTTTTTGGTATTTTCAGCTGTATGGACCCGGACAGTTAGCGCTTCAGGTGGGTGGTTGTTGCTTGCCTCTATATCTGACTTACTCACTAAGTTTATTAGAAAACCCCACTATTGAGCATATTGTTTGATTATCATGCCTAATTGACTGATATACATGTGAGCCTATCTTTGGGGGATTAATTATGTGGATATAGCATGTTTTGGGATAATATCACTGAGGGGACATGATTGCGGGGACATACTTAATTGTGATAATTAACATGCTACATTAGCACCCAGATTTTATGAAAAACGGATTAAATGGATTAACTGTTGGGACATAATGATATATCAATGTGCGGGTTTCACTCTGGGAATTATTATGGAACAGGGATCTTATACATGTGTAGTCGACTGATGATTTTAGCCTGATGGTGATATTTATGTGGATATTATTAATTATTACACATGTAAACTGTTATTTGACATATTCTCCCTTTCACATTACATGAGGACTTTTGCATGCTTATTTGGACATCTAGATAGGCCACTATTTTATTGCTACACTATCATATTGGGATTTGACTTAGGAGAAACCATGATTGCTTTCTTTCTCCTTCTTATTTAGACTTTTGAGTCATGTAGCTCGAGTTCGAGCAGAGGTTTGGGATAGTGTAGCCGGGACCTGAGGGTCAGAGATAGGGTGTACTTGATGTGGATTGTGGGTTATTGCGGCAACCGCGGACAGTAGGCGGTTGACCGGATCTTGATTATTTTACCCAATTGCGGGTTGTGGGTTATTGCGGTGACCGCGGACTTTGGGCGGTTGACCGGATGTTTACTATTGCATCAGATTGGGTATCAGATTTCTCTAGTGGATGGTATTTCCCACTTTTGAGTATTATTGTATCGGATCGGGGTTTCATTAGTGGACGGAGTTTCCCACTTTGATCATAGTCATGATCCAGTCCTGCTATTATGAGACAGTGGTTACAGAGATGCTTGACACAGTGATACTTTACTCGTGTGGGTCGCTCCCCTCGAGTGCCACTCCGGAGTAGGCTTTACACCATGCCGAGCGCCGGGCACCTTGGGATTTCGAGCCATGTGTGCTGGTCCCCTACTGAGTTCTTGAGTTCGACAGCAGAGCAGGCAGTACCAGTTTTTTACTGGTGTCTAGATTGGGTCTATTTGGTCAGGATCTGTTTTCCGATGCATTCATACCGTCATTTCCTTCGGTATTGCATTTAGAGGCATACTTGTGGTGGTTTCCCCTTTTATTCAGTAGTTCTGTTACAGCTTTACCCCCTTGCCCTTTTCTTGCCTCTAGTAGACTTAGTGGGTACGCCGGAGCTTGAGGCTTTACCCACAGGGGGAGGCTACTGGTTTACTAGTGGTTCTCACCCCCACTGTTGTTTCCTCTTCTTTTCTCCCCCTGTTTTGCAGAGTCCTCATTGGAGTTGCTGATCTTCGGTCGTTGTTCGGGGCGAGGGAGTCGCGAGCTAGATCTGTACCACCCGATGTGTGCAGCTGTACCCCCTGGCTGGAGATTCCTGATAGCTGTCAGCTGATATTTACTGTTATCCTTGGAGGGAGATCTTTTGTATTTGGAGAGACAGAGTTGAGACTGATGTACTATAGTTTTAGTTTCTTTCCTTTTATAGTTGAGAGATGCTGTAGTGAGGACATTGTATGTGGATTACCTGTATTCGAAGAAATGGATATTGTACTTTATTTCATGTTGTACAGTGATTGGATTTTATTCTACAGCATTTTATTTCAGCTCTGATATTTGTGTAGCTATAGTACTATCTTTTGCAGGTTAGACGCTTCGCCTATGCGGGTTTTAGCATAGGTGGCGGATCTGTTGGCGAGACCGGGTTGCAGTTTCGACCCCGGGGCGTGACACTTCTGGTCAATGAAGAAGTCTCGAAATAACTTCTCCATTGACGAAAGCCAAGTCCCAATCTCCCAAGGCTTAGTATCCCGCCCTGAAAACCTGGGCGGTCCCCGCTTACAGAACTGAGTAAGTTTGTCAGCAAACTCCTGCTCCTCTGCAGGAGTCAATGACCGGATTGCTCCCTGAGCAACAGGGGATGCCGTGGTCACTGGTCCAACTGGGGAAGCCACAGCAGGGGATGGTGGTACGGGAGAACTCTCTGGGGGTGCAACAACAGGCTGCGCCCTCTGCTCTAACATCTGTGTCAGTCGACCCATAGCCTCCTCCTGACGCCGAATAGCCTCTGACATCTGGGCCATCTGAGCCTGCAGCTCTTGCACCTCACTCTGCTGGCCCTGCTCGGACTCCTCCGGCTCGGGCTCAGAGGAAGAAGGCTGCGAACGCGTCAACATTCTACGTTGCGGAGGCATCCTACCACAAGAAACCACACTCAGTATCATCACCCCATACAACCCAATCCAGCGAAAGTTAAAGACATTCTCCTATTTCTGTGACTTTATGTTGTCTGCAGCCAACATAACAGTCTACCAGAAGTAGGCTATGTCGATCCCTCTTCCTTTATTGGATGAGTCAAATAACCCAACCACCAACTTTCGCCTAAGAACAGCACGTCTCTCCCGCCCTATCATCCTAGGGTCTGCCAAAAGCCTAGGGTTTCCTAAGTCTCGACTGACCTATCCCTAAGCTCTGATACCAACTTTAATCTGTCACGCCCCGTAACCCGGGCTCGTCCACAGATCCGCCGTGCACACGGAATTTTCCGCGTACACGAAGCGCTGGTAACCTGCTCAGATATGATCTAACAATAAAAGAGCATAATACAGAGCTGAAATAGAAGAACCACATAGTATCTCAGACTGGGACTACAAATACCACTGTAATAAGTACAATAATCTCCCAGCTCACCAAAATAGTACAACCAGCTGGCTAACGCCAGACCCAAAATAAAAGGGGAATACCACAGTCTGAGTGAAGGGTACAGCCTCTATCTACAGCTCTCAGTCTCCCAGGAGATCTATCTATTCGGCGATCCCCTTACCTCGATCCGCTGCCGATGGCCTAGCAGCTCCCGCAGATGACTCTGCAAAATAAGGGAGAAGGAAGAAACAGAAAATAACAATGGGGGTGAGAACTATCAGATAAACCAATAGCCTCCCCTAGTGGGTAAAAACCTCAACTCTGACGCACCCACTAGGACTACTAGAGGCAACAGGAAAGAACAGTTGTAAGCTATAAAGACTGCTGATAAAAAGGAAACTACCACCACCATGCCTCTAAATGCCAAGAAAATGTATGAATCAGTGTATAAATGCCTGTCTGAATGAACTCAATCTAGTGTTATTAGCAAAACTGGTACTTCCTGTTGTGCCTTGCCAAATCGGGTATAACGCCGATGGGGAATAGTATTTGCCAAATCGGGTATGCCGATAGGGGATAATGTTGGCCAAATCGGGGGTGCCGATAGGGGATAATGTTGTAACACACTCCGGAGTGGCACTCGAGGGGAGCGACCCACACGAGTAAAGTATCTCAGTAATAAGTATCAGAGGTGTCATAAATCAGCAGGACTGGATCATGATTATGATCAAAGTGGGGAAACCATCCACTAGGAAAACCAGATCCCCAACTGACGCAATAAACCAGACTCAACCCCAATCTGATGCAAGGATAATCCTCTGGTCGACCGCCTACTGTCCACGGTCACCGCAATACCCCACAAGTCCACAATCTAGCACAACCTTGGCTACACTATCCCAAACCCCTGCTCACACTTGAGCAACAACATCTGAATGCAAAGGACAACAATAAAACATGTTCAAATCCCAATATGATAGTGTAGCAATGAATAGTGGCCTTACCTGATGTCCGGGCATGCATGCAACTGTTTTTATTTTTAGAAGTTGTAAAATAGAGTCAAAGGTTTAAAACAATTGATTTACTGAATAAAAGTCATTTGCATGCGAGATCATAGCCTTTGTCTCAATCACAGTGTCCCAATATAAGTTATCATATCATTTGTGGGGTTACATTAATTTTTAGGGGAGTTTATCCCAGCGGTCCTTGTCATTTGTCATATTAATTTGTCCCAATGGTTCTCATTAATTGTCCTGTTAGTAGTCCTGTTAGTAGTCCTGTTAGTAGTCCTGTTAGTTGTCCCAAGGGTTCTCATCAATTATCATGTTACTTTGTCCCAATTGTTCTCGTTAATTGTCATATTTTAGGGGATTTCTAGTAATCCCAGTGAGCTTGTCAAAAATGAGGTAAGCAACAACCGCCCACCTTGAACAGCTCAAACAACACCCCAGGTAGTCTCCTGGTTGTCCACAGTCCTCAATCCTGCAAACCAATGCTCCCGGTATAAATACAAAACCCAAAAAGCACAATATTCGCTGTTTTTTTCAGACAGCACGGGAAAAGAGGAATTTTTCACCTCTAAAATGAGCTCCTAAAATCCCAGAAAAATCACGGTTGCGTTCCTCGCGAAGAGTAGATCAAAATCGACTCTTTAAACGCCTCAATCTGACGCTCCTACGTCAAGATAAAAATCGGAGAAGTCGGTACTGTCCAAAAATCATCACAGTAAAAAAGGGGGTCAAAGAGGACCTGAAAACTGTGCCAAAAGTACGAAACGGAGCAAAATGATCAATACGGAAATCGAAGCCCTACCTCTTACGGTCGCGCTGCCGCAAAAATCGTCCAAAAATTCCACCCGGTTAGCCCGCAGTGAATTTTCGACGGAACTGCGACGGGAAATGGGCCTAGAAAGAAAATCGTCGCAGTGCGCCGCGTCGCAGATAACTCACAATCTGTACCTCCAGAAATTCTGAGATTGTAGAGAGAGAAAGAAGAGAGAGAGAGGAACAACTTTTATATTGAACACTTTTTCTGTTTCTCTCTCTAAGGGCTCGGAATCCAAGGTGCAAAGAGAGGGGGTGGGGACTTCTATATATAGTGGGCCAAAAGAGAATATTCCCACACGGGATCTGATCCAAACACGAAACACCGAAACGGACCAACCAGGAAGCGCCACGCGTTGCCCAAACAGGAAACAGCCGGTGCAAGGGCCACTGGGAGGCTGCCACGTGTCCACGTGGTGCACGTGGTTGCTCCGCGCTCCGGGTTTTCCGGAAAATGTCGGCCCATAGGATGCTGCCACGTGTCACCCATCCAGAAGCTTCTAGAAGCCGGCCAGCCAATCGGGTGCCGCCACGTGGCAAGGGAAGAATTCGGTGCACCCGGTGCACGCCTGGCCCATGGACCGCGCACCGAGCCCCCTGCCCGCGCCTGCCCGCGCCTGCTCGCGCTGCCCGCGCCTGCCCGCGCCGCTCTCCTCCGCGCTCCGCCGCTGCCCTGCCGCTGCGCCGCTGCCCGCCGCCGTGCGCCGCCGCCCGCCGCCGCTCGCCGTCGGCCGCCGCCGGCCGGAACAGTAATTTCGGCCGGCGGTTACTGTTCCGGTGAACAGTACCAAAGTGCCGAAAAATAAAGCGAATATACCTTTTTGACCGTTTTCGCGTGCTGACTCCGATTTTGCCGTCCGTTTCGCCAAATTCTCATCCGAAATTTTGTAAAAAGCTCCCGGAAAATTCCATTTGCTCCGATTTTCGCGCAGAGTCAATTTTAAATATCCAATTTCGATTCTACAGGCTTCGTTGCACTGTACAAGCTTCCTACAGTCACTATTTAAGGTTGCGCAGTTCTGCGGGAGTCCGGATCATCACATGGGCTATACCCACAACTACACATGGGGGGCCGAGTTATGCTCACCTCAGGGTCCGATCCTCCACGAGCCAAGGTCCAGTCTTCTAGGCCAAAGTCTTGTCCTTGAACCCTCCACGACTTTGTTTTGCTTCATTCTAAAATTTTTAATTTCGTTTTATAGAGCTCCAACTCCTTTCTAATTGTTCTGAAACCCTCGAAAATATATTTTGGATCTTTTCATAGTCACATCTCTGTTGGCTATTTATTTATGGGATAAAATAGGTCCAATTCCTGCCCGTGACAATAGGCTCAGGAGACTAATAAGTTGAGTTGGGTGAGCCCAATAAGTTGAGTGGGGCTGCGGTCCACAATAGACCTAACGGCAAGAGGTCCAACAATAGACCCAACGTCCAGGTGGGTTGAGTCCGGTCGAGACCCGTGGGCGCTGTGTCTGTACGCTTTAAGTGAATTGGTTGCGTATTTCTAATAGCTCGAGCTTTTGGGATTAATGGTTAGCGCCAACGATCCGACTATTCCTTATCCAATTTGGTCAAGTTTCATATTTTCTAATTCCGTTTTGCGTAGAGCCCGTGCTAAAAACACTCCAATAAACACAAGACTTCGCTTGTACTACGGGATAGTCGAAACTTCGCTGCTATTCGTAGAAATTCAAGTCATTACAAATGTATAGTAAAAGCGTGTTACTACGAGTCCTATAATTCATAAGTCCTCACATATTATTAATTAATTTATTGGCACTCATGCTATTAAGAAACTTAGATTAACTTATTTAATCGTTATAAAAATATTATATAAATTTATCAATACATTAATTATCTATAATGATAACTTTTTTGAAAATTCAAAGTATTTTTTTATATAAATTTTAAAAAATATTATTATTATTGTTGATATATTGGTAGGGAGAGGGCATGGACTTTGATTGACTTATAAACACAATTTAAAAATATGTTAACATCTTGAAAGTACAGCATGTAATGGGGTCATTAATTTTGTGGTCTTTATAGAGTAATTCCCTACCAGCGTTACCAAGCACATTTTCCCAAAACATTAATTTCGTTTGTAGAAATTAATTAGAAAAAGTACTGTAATTGATGTTGAATGTATTGACGCTTGAGGTGTGTCCGGTTGGCAGTAAAATATATAAAAAATTATTATTTGATTTAAAAAATTTAGTTTTTTTTTGGTGTTTGTTTAATCTTAATTTTTTGTTTTAAAAAAATTATCTTTTAAGATTGGAAAAACAATGGTTTATTTTTATTTTCTATGGATTTTCGACAAGCTGTGTAAATTTTTTTTTTATTATTTTTTTTAATCCAATCAAATAAATATAATATATGTTTTTCTAATCAAGCAAATATTGATAATAAATTATTTTTTCTTTCTACAAATCAAGTACGATAAAACATATATTTTTTTTCACTAATTTTTTTTTTTCATAAAAAATTATTTTTTACTATTTTACGTACAACCTAATACTCTCTTAGAATATGAATTACAATTGATCTATGCACACACTCTAATTGTTGTCTGTAAAGTAATTCATTATCAACAATATCAAGAATATTTTTCAAATTTTTTTTTTCTACATCAAAATTATACTAAAATATTATTTTTAAGTATTTCTAAAATCTAAAAAAAATGTCGCTGATAAAAATATCGATACTTATTATTAATGTCGCTATATGTACAGTCATTAGAATATATATCGACATATTATTATAATGTGTTCCTAAATATATTTCTATAATTTAAGTTTGAATATAAATGTAATATATATATGACACATGTATACAAATATCACAAAACTGTATTTCTTAGTCTAATTTTATTATAGTGTTGTTGGGTATGGATCTTTTTAATTGACTCTTACATTCACATTCTACAAATAAAACATAATGGGATTATCCAGTGGCCTTTAAAGTAATTTTCTATCAACACTGCCGAGCATATTTGGTTGGTATTTCGAGTAGCCGATCAAGAGGTAACGGATTCGGGCCCATACATGCATGTTGTAGCAACTGTAATTTTAAATTTGATAAATTTAAATTTAATTTAAACTTTGAAATTTTAAATTTGCATTCAAATTGGAGACCGAAAGAGGAAAAGCTAATTTTGCGAAACAGGAATCATTTCTGACGAAACAAAATTACCACTTTAATTGTTCGGCACTACCGGAGGTCCTTATAAAGTCCATTTTCGAATTTGATGCGTCAAAACCATCGGAGAGCGTGAAAAATGATATGTGGCCAAAATTTTAAATTAAATTTTAATAGCAAAAATATGATATTTTATGCATCGTGTTATGACAAAAGCGGGAAAGATCTAGTTCGTTGGGCACGAAAATACCAAAAGAGAATCGAGAAAGAGAGAAGAAAAATAAAGCACACAATATTTACGTGGTTCGGCCACTGGCCTACGTCCACGGGCGAAGACGGAGCGGAGACTTTCATTATAATCAAAGTGGTGTACAAAATATGCCTCTCTCACAAAAACCCTAATCCCAAAATACACCCATACTCATTCTCATCCGCCGCACCAAATAAATGGAATAATGGTATATTTATAATAGTGGCTAAATCCTAATACAATTACAAATACAAATCCACTAAGATTAGGAATATTCTTAATAAGATTAGGCACAATCCAAGCTTATCTTAATTGGATAAGCTAAACAGAATAGGACTAAAAAATCTTTCGGTTTTAGAATTCGAGACATATCTAACACATCGTTTTATGTGAAATCGTACGTGAAAGGGTTTTTGCACATTTTATGCGCATTGTGGAGGATTGGCTTGAAAATTTCGAGTATTGAAGGGTCTACGCACAATTATACAAAATACTCTATACGTATCTCTAGAATTCCTCGATCCGTACAACTCCCTCTCTTTCTCTCTCTCTTTCTCGCAGCCCAGCTATATCATGTTAAACGGTAGTTACGCCCAAGAGGTTAAGAGGTTAAGTGTGATAAAATTAAAATAATTCTAGAATAGATGATTTTCTGGGAAATATGGTGACTCCTCTATTAATGACCGTTATGGGCGAAAAATAACTTTTCACAAGATTGATTAAAATTAATAAGACGAGTCTCATATTGTCTGATAATTATAGTTGTAAATTTTTTAATTCGACTATAATATTTTGGGTGATATGTAGATTCAAAAATTTAAAGAAATTAAGTATGTGGAGTTAAAAACAAAAACTCAACACACAATATTAATTTGTGGAAAAAGAGGAGCTGTAAACGTCTACATCAGTTGATGACGGTGGGCGGTTGTGGAAGGTTCGTGGGGCCGAAATGCGAGACTTGAATTAACGGACGACCTTGAACTTGAAGTCAACTGAACAAACAAACGTGTAATATAATCAACTAAAACAGTACTGCTTTCGTTTCTCTTCGAAACCTTTCTCCAATTGTGGGCCTGAAAACGCGTGTATCCAACGCGGCGATGACATTATTATTATTATTATTATTATTATTATTATTATAACCCTTTTAATTTATGTCGCCCACAACATCTCCATCAACATCCGAGCCAAACACATGGAGAGCAGGAGGACAAAACAAAGCCTAGAAATTCTTTGGATTTTGTCGTGGTCCATGACCGGAATCCTGTTACGAGTTCACATGGAAATAATTTTATATAATTTTATATTGAATGATATATATATATTGTTGTAATATTTTATATTAAATACGAGAATTTAATATGAATTCATGATAGGAGTCGTAGTTAACTATTCACTTAAACTCGATTGAAAAAAGAAAAATGCAACGTAAACACTAAATGAAAGTTAACTCCTGTATTTAATTTTAAAATTAAATTATTTGTATCTTCGTCCTATGAAGCCTATAAATAAAGAGTTTTTTCACTCTCTTGACATATACTAATAGAAAACTAAATAACTATTCAATTTGAGAGAGAAAAGAGATCAAAAGGTGTTCTTTTTTGTGGAGCTTTGGACTCATCTACTTGTGCAGAGTTGGTGAAGCCACACGACGAGGGTCGAGCCGTTGTATTCTGGAGTGGACAAGTCAATATTCTGCTGCATCGGTTCGAAGGCTTTGCCTACCGCAGAGGGCTTGAATCTCCTTAAAGAGAGCAAGATATCCGTGCTTCGACTTGATCGACTCGTTGACACTTTTCATATTTTATTGTAGTCTAACCTCTATTTTGTGTATTTACACCAATAATTTTAAGGAGATTCATAAGATGGAGGCTACACATGAAAAATCCAACAATACTACCGAGGATCTTAATAAGCCCTTCCGCTTCAATGGAGCCCACTTCAAGAGGTGGAAAGGAAAAGTGCTATTTTACCTCAATCTATTTAAAATGGAATATGTCCTTTCGGAGAAAAATCCAAAAAAGACTAACACTGACAATATGACAGAGGATGATCTTTTCGAACATTACGAAAAAATTGAAAAATACGAGAAGGATGAGTATAACTGTCGATATTTTCTTCTCAACTGTCTTTTAGACCAGTTTTATGATTATTATGAAAATACTTACTCCTCTGCAAAAAAAGATTTGAAAGACATTGCAGCTTAAGTATGATACAGAACAAGCTGGTGCAAAGAAGTATGCTGCTAGTTGCTTCTTTCGCTACCAAATGGTTAAAGGAAAAAAGTATACTGCTAGTCGCTTCTTTTGCTACCAAATGGTCGAAGAAAAATCCGTGGTGGAAAAAGTTCAAGATTTTCAGATGATCGCCCATGAAGTTCAATCCGAAGGAGTTAAGTTCGGAGACAACTTGATCGTGCTAGGGATCATCAATAAATTATCACCATCGTGGAGGGAATTCTAAAAGACCCTTCGACATAAATAAAAGGAGATGTCTCTCGAGACATTAATTGCACGCATTCGCGTGGAAGAGGAGGCAAGAGGTCAAGATGCACTTGAAGCAAAAGAAAATGATGCTAGCGGCACTAAGGTAAACTTAGTATCATCTCATTCTTTACCTAATAACAATCATTCTAGAAATACATATTTGAAGCCTAAGAAGAAAATTGGAAAGAATAGTGGTAGATCTCAATTTAAGAAAACTTCAAATAACCAAGGATCTCCTTCTCAAAAGAAAAATTCTATAGTTTGTTATGTCTATGGCAAAAGTGGGCATATTGCTCGAATTTGCAAATTTTGAAAACATAAAGCTTTACCTCAAGCTAACGTTACCGAAGAACCACTTGTGGCAATGATTACAGAAATATGCTTGGTTGAAAATACTGAAGGATGGTGGGCAGACTCTGGTGCCAATAGGCATGTCTGTCATGATAAGACTTGGTTCAAAGTTTATACTTCCTATGAACAACCAAGAAGTATCATACTTGGTGATTCACATACTTCTGAAGTTTTAGGGTGTGGTGAGGTCGAGTTAAAATTTTCTTCTGGAAGGGTGCTCATCTTAAAAGATGTGTTGTAGACACATTTGATTAGGAAGAACTTGATGTCAAGTTTTCTTCTTAATAAAGCTAGCTATAAACAAACTATTGAGTTTGATCAGTATGTTATTTTCAAGAATGAAAAGTTTGTGGGTAAAAGTTATGCACGCGATGGAATGTTTAAATTAAACATTTAGAATAAAGCATTATCTACTTCTACTTATATGCTTTCTTCTATGAATTTTTGACATGCTCGTTTGTGTCATATTAATAGCAAATATGTTAGCTTGATGAGTAGTTTAGGATTAATTCCCAGACTGAGTAGTGATTTTGACAAATATGAAACATGTAGTAAGTCAAAAATCACTAAACGGCCTCATAAGAGTGCTGATCGAAGTACTGAATTACTTGAGTTAATTCATAGTGATATTTGTGAATTTGAAGGTACTCTAACTCGTGGAAGAAATAGATATTTTATTACTTTATAGATGATTTTTCTAAATATACTTATGTTTATTTACTAAAAAATAAAAGTGATGCTTTTGACAGATTTAAAAATTTTCTCCCTGAAGTAGAAAATCAATTCGGTAAAAGGATTAAAAGAATTAGAACTGATCGAGGTCGTGAGTATGAATCTACGGGATGCAATTCTTTTGTTCAGTCTTTAGGAATTATCCATGAGACTACAGCTCCATATTCGCCTGCTTCTAATGGAGTGGCTGAGAGAAAAAAAAGAATATTTATTGAGCTAATAAATGCTATGCTAGTTGACACTGGTGTACCTTTAAATCTTTGGAGTGAAGCCATTTTAACTGCAAGTTATGTCTTGAATCGCGTGCCACATAAGAAGTCTAAAATAACACATTTTGAGTTGTGGAAAGGGTATAAGCCAAATTTGGAATATCTTAAAGTGTGGGGCTATCTATCTTATGTGAAGCTATCAGGCGCTAAAAAACCAAAATTGGGTATTAGAGCTGCCACTTATATATTTTTTTGGATATGCCTTGAATAATTCAGCCTATAGATTTTTGGACATTGAAAATAATGTGATTTTTGAATCAGGAGATGTTATTTTTCATGAAAATAAGTTTCCTTTAAAATCGAAAAATAGTGGGGGTCAAGAATTTAAAAGTGTTTCGAATAAATCCCTTTATGGCTTAAATCAGGCACCCAGATAGTGGCATGAAAATTTTGATTCTTGCATGATTGAGAATGACTTTAAATCAAACGAGTGTAATAAGTGCATCTACTACAAAACTTTTGAAAAGTTGTATGTAGCTGTTAGCCTTTATGTGGATGATTTGCTAATTTTTGGCTCTAACTTAAATGTTATTGTTGAGACAAAAATTATGCTAAATTATTATTTTGAAATGAAAGATCTTGATGAGGCTAACTTTATTTTGGGTATAAAAATTACTAAAATACTAGATGGTATTTTTTTTGATCAGTTGCATTATGTTGAGAAAATTTTAAGAAAGCACAACTTTCTTACTTGCAAGCATGTGACTACACCTTTTGATTCGAGTGTTCACTTATTTTTCGTTAAAAGTGAAAATAAAATTATAAATAAAAAGGAATATGCTAGTATGATTGGAAGCTTGCGGTTTGTGATTGATTGCACTAGACCTGATATTGCATATGTAGTAGGGATACTTAGTAGATTTATAAGCAAACCGGGTACAGAGCATTGGCATGCCATGGAACGTGTGATGAGATATCTCATTGGTACCAAAACTTATGGCTTGTTTTATGGGAAGTATCATGCTGTGATTAACGGTTATAATGATGCTGATTGGAATACCTTATCATGTGATTCTTTCTCTACCACTGGTTATATTTTTACTTTAGTAGGTGGTGCTATATGTTGGAAATCTAAAAAGCAAACTATCATTGCTAATTCAACCATGGAAGCCGAGCTTATTGCTTTAGCTTCAGCTAGCGAGAAAGCTAGTTAGTTGAGAGGCTTATTGTCTGAGATTACATTTCTGGAGAAACTAGTTCCATCTGTGTTAATACACTGTGATAGCACTACTGCTATTGGTAGAGTAAGAAACCGTTATTATAACGGTAAATCTAGATCTGTGAGAAGAAAACACAGTACTGTGAGATCATATATGAACAATGGTATTATCGATATAGATTATATTAAATCTACTGATAATCTAGCAGATCAATTAACCAAGACCTTGGGAAGAGAAAGGATCTGGAGTACATCGAGGGGGATAGGGTTAAAGCCCATAACATCATGAACCACGTATGAGGTTACCCAACCTGATGATCAGAGATCCTGAAAGTCGGGTTCAATAAGAAAAACAAATCATATGGTGATCGTAAAGAATGCACAATATATAGATCAACGTGATCTAATATTTACCTATCCCTATGATGTAAGTGCATTCATCCTGTAATGGAATGAGGGTTGAGTTATTACACTCTTAATGAAGTCCGTGGCTCTTATGAGTAGGGTGTTAGAATTATAGAAGCACCCTTGACGGATTTCACCCATGTGAGTATGGAAGTGAGGCTGCTTTCTATGAGAATAGGCTTTTTCTAAAAAATGCTTATGAAAATCAGGATAAGCATAAGACCGTAACATGCTAGCTAGTAAAGCTTATGTTAACACCTGGATTGTTATATGTGAGAAGTGACACTCTATTTTCCTTAAGCAGCCAAAGTTAAAGTCAGAGACCACTCTGACTCTAGAGTAGAGATCGTTGTTTCACTAAGTGAAGGTTCAATGTAGAGCACACATTCTTTATGTATAATGATCCCTCTTTGACCATCGAACTCTCTTTAATAATAAAATGAGTGAGGAAATGTTGTAACATTTTATATTAAATACGAGAATTTAATATGAATTCATGGTAGGAGTTGTAGTTAACTATTCACTTAAACTCGATGGAAAAAAGTAAAGCAACGTAAACACTAAATGAAAGTTAACTCCTGTATTTAATTCTGAAATTAAATTACTTGTATCTTCGTCCTCTGAAGCCTATAAATAGAGAGCTTCTTCACTCTCTTGACATATACTAATAGAAGATTAAATAACTATTCAATTTGACAGAAAAAAGAGGTCAAAGAAAAAGTGTTCTTTTTTGTGGAGCTTTGGGCTCATCTACTTGTGCAGAGTTGGTGAAGCCACACGATGAGGGTCGAGCCGTTGTATCCTGGAGGGGACAAGTCAATGTTCTGCTGCATCGGTTCGAAAACTTAATTTGCCTACCGCAGATGGCTTGAATCTCTTTAAATAGAGCGAGATATTCGTAACTCGGCTTGATCGACTCGTTGAGACTTTTCATACTTTATTGTAGTCTAACCTCTATTTTGTATATTTACACCAATATATATACATATGCTAATATTAATATTAATATATTATGCATCGATTTAAGTTGTACATCTCATTAATTAATTAATTAATTAGTTTCAATATTAGCACAAATGAACATAATCACCCGTCTAAGGTGTGTTTGATTCCAGTGAAAAAATTACTGATTTTTTTCTTTTTTTTTTTTTCTTTTTTTTTTTTGGATAAAAAAGTAATTTTTCTAGTATTTGATTTGACGTAAAATAAATTTTTTACTAAATTTTCTTGTTTTACGAATTTGAATAAAAGATATATTTTCCGTTTTTCATTTTATCTTTACGATAAATAAAAAAAAAATCAAAGGTTTTTCACGCGGCTCATCGTGTTCATCACATCGCAGTCCTAGAGCGTATATATAGAAATGTCAATGAGTACGGTATTTAAAATTTTATTCGAATTCGAATTCGAACGGAATGAATTTATTTGATGTTAAACAGATATAAATTTGAATATGAATATATAAAGAATTAAAAATTCAACGAATTTGAATTTGGATATGAATTTTGATTGTATCCGATCCGAACTGGAATCCGAATCCGACCCGAGACAGAATTAATTAATTTTACGTTATATAATATATATGTATATAAATATTTGATATTATATTTAAATTTATATTTTAAAAGTTTAAATTTAATATAATATATTTTGAAATATTGTAAAGAGAAAAAAAATAATTATTTCGAATTCGAATTCAAATTTTAATTTTTAATCGAGTTCGAATATAAATATGAATTTTTAAAATTCATCAGATAGGAGTTCGGATTCGAATTTGATAGTCGGATTTGAATTTTAAATCCCCCGAATCGACATCCCTATTTATATACGTGAGAGCTTGTGGACCACCTGAGTGGTCCATGTTGGACCACGCATCCATTCTCTCTCTCTCTGTCTCTCTCACACACAGTGTGAGAGAGAGAGAGTAATATATATATATATATATATATATATATATATATATATATATATATATATATA
>CM054933.1:2697330-2784830 GCA_029168755.2 Tillandsia fasciculata | reverse complement strand
AGAGAGAGAGAGAGAGAGAGAGAGAGAGAGAGAGATGAGCCGGAATGCTATTCATAGGAAAAAAAAAAGGCTTCGTGGCTACTCATTTATTTTCGACGAAAGAGTTTTCAAAACGATGATCGATATCGTTAAATATGATTTATGCTATTTAAACTATTTAAAAATTAAATTTAATATTTTTTTCTTATTTATCAAGTGAGCACAAAAATTAATAGCTGAAAATAAATATCTTTTATAAATTAATGATAGTAGTCTTATAATCCAGATCAAGAGTATAGATTTTGTCTTCAATAGTTTTAAAATTTTCTAACTAAAATTTAATTAATTTAGAATTCTTTACACCGTTAAACTAGCAAAATGTTCATATCAACTATTAAAATTATAAATTTTGTAACTCTTTGATCATTATGTCAACTTTGTCGAAAAGATTTACAATTTAATTTCTATATAGTTTAAATGATCTAGATCGTATTCAACAGTACCGATCGTCAATTTATAAGCTTTATCATCGAAAATAAATAAGTGGCAACGAAGCCCGTTTGCCATCGATAGCATTTCAGCTAAACCCACTCTCTCTCTCTCTCTCTCTCTCTCTCTCTCTCTCTCTCTCTATATATATATATATATATATATATATATATATATATATATATATATATATATATATATAGTCCGGCTGAAACTACCAAATTTTCAGCCTTTGGATGAAATAATATGCGGTTGGAATTATAGTGATGTGGTCTCCTAAAATTTTTACTATTCAACCAACTATCCACTAAACCCTAGGGGACTGCTATCATTCTAGCCGAACTTTTTTTAATTCAAGGGCTAAAAAATTAATAGCACCAATGATTGGTACTATTGATAGTATTTCATATATATATATATATATATATATATATATATATATATATATATATATATATATATATATATATAATCGAGCTCTTATACTTTTAAAAGTATCAAGTCATTAGTGTTCGTAAGTTTTTTACCGTTAGATCTACCCTTTTGATTAATTTCATCACTTAGATCATTCTATTCCATCAACCACTCACTTAATGCAAGGAGCCCACTATCATTCTAAAAACATATATTTTCATGTAAGAACTAAAAATCTATAAGCACGAATGTCTTAGTACTTTTAAAAATATAGGTGCTCAATTATATATATATATATATATATATATATATATATATATATATATATATATATCGTTTACTATATTTATAGAAATACGAAGCAATTGGTATTTGAAAGTTTTCTATCGTTAACCCTTTGACTAATTTTAGCTTTAATTAAATCATACTATTCCATCAATCAATTATTAAACTCAATGACTCATTTTTATTCTAACTGCATATTTTTTCATTAAAGATTAAAAAATTATAAACATCAATAACTTGATATATATATATATATATATATATATATATATATATATAATATATATATATATATATATATATATATATAGTGTGGTATTACTTTATGTTTATTTGCGCCAAAACGAATTCTGTGCATAGTAGAATTTCGTTACAAATTAAAAGTAAGTTACCTATTAAAGAAGTAAGTTGAAATTGAACGGTGTTTGCCGGACATATAGTTTGTTATTATCCATTGCTGGTTCATGGGCGATGTCGACGCCGGAAACACTCTTAACCAATCAGCACCCACCATACATGACTAGTAACAAATCAATGGTCTGACTTGCGATTGGATCAAATTTTTTAAAAATTTTTATTCGCATATAATAAACGGTGGATGGAATATCCTAATCACAGCTACAACGACCATTTTATCCATTTTAATCCTACACTTTAAAATCAAATAAAGTGCTTTGAGTCTGGCTGGAATACTATCGATAGTATCAAATAATTTGTGCTATCAAGTTTTGAGCTCTTGGATAAAAGAATATGCGGTTGGAATTATAGTGGTCCTCTAAAATTTTTACTATTCAACCAATCACCCACTAAACCCTAGGAGGCCTCTATCATCCTAAGCGCACATCTCTTAATTCAAGAACTAAAAAATTGACAGCACTAATGACTTGGTACTATCGATAGTATTCCAACCTAGTTCAAGTGCTTTTATATATATATATATGAAGGAAATGGATAAGAGAATTTTTTTTTTTATATCATTTTTCTAAAAAATTTAGATTTTTTGTAAATATTTAGTTTTTGCAATATATGAAAATTGGATATTAATTGTATCTACTTCTATATTAATATAAATTAATTTTATCTCAAGTTCTGTATATATACAGTATAATAAAATTAGATTATATGAACATATATTTATGATATTTTTGTGCAAGTGTCTTATTTATATCCATCTATATCCAAAATTATATTATTGAGATATATTTTTGAGATATATTATAATAATATATTGCTATACACCCTAGCGAGTACTGCACATATAGCGACACTAATAATAAGTGTCGATATTTTTTATAGCGGCACTTTTTTTAAAATTTAAAAATACTTAAAAATATTGTATAACATAATTTTATTTTTCAAAGAAATAATTAAACATTCTCATGTTAACTACATTTACCCAAATCATGAATGTACCAAATATGAATTAATTCATGAATAAAAATAATAGTATAGTAATAATAATCTTTATATTAATTTTTGCATGAATAGGTCCCAACTCATTCCTATAATTTCAACTTTGTTTTATTTGAATATGGGCTAGTTTATGTGGGTTGTCACAACAACATAAATTGGTGTGCAATTATTTTTGAGTTGGACCTAAAATTTGGGCTTTCCATCAAAGCTTGGCCTTTTTGAAATGGCCCACTCAATTTTATTTCTTTTAGTTTATTGACACATTTTAATGTTCAAATTTTTGGGAGTTGAGTGATTGCACTCTGATAAAATAAGCATTTAATCAAATTCATTGATAATTTTATACAATTTAATAGTTTCAATTACTTTTCAGCAAATAAAATTGAAACAATTAACAGCTAATTGTTAATAGAGCTATTAAATCTTATAAAATTTCGAACTTCGTAATAAATTAAATTTAAAACAAATTGAGGTAAAAATGAAGACCTATATTTTCTCAATTAAGTGTATATATTTTCGACTATTTGATTGTTTAAGTGGCAATTCATGGTCATAGCTAGGGGTGGCAATTCAGCTCGCTGTTCGCGAGCTAGCTCTTGTTCGGCTCGAAATGAGCTCGAGATCGAATCGCTCGTTTAGTAAATGAGCCGAACACGAGCCGAATTTTTCAGCTCGTTTAATAAATGAGCCGAACACGAGCTACGGTCAGCTCGCTCGTGTTCGGCTCGACAACAGCTCGAATATATATATATATATATATATATATATATATATATATATATATATATATATATATATATATATATTACTATTTAGATTTTAAACTATCAATTTTTTTGTGAATTTAATTATTAGATTAAAATTTTAATTTTTTAATTTTTTTTTTCAACTTTACACCTAATAGTAGGAATGAAAATCAAACTTGTTGTTCGCGAGCCAGCTCGTGTTGGGCTCGTTTATTAACGAGCCGAACACGAGCCGATTTTTTCAGCTCGATATTTAAACGAGCCAGCTCGTGTTTGGCTCGTTTATTAAACGAGCCGAACACGAGCCGACCCCAGCTCACTCGTGTTCGGCTCGTTGACACCCCTAGTCATAGCATCATTCTTTTTATTATTCTGGTTATGAAGTTCTAGCTTGGAGGCATATTTAAAACTGTTAATTTAAGAAATTTGAAGTTGCATTTAACTTTTGTTATGATTGTTAGCAACGAGCGCGCAAACTAAATACGAAATTAATATGGGACCACCACACAAAAGTAAATCTCAAAAGTACGAACAAAGTAGAATACACAGATTTACGTGAAAAATTTTTTGCAGAGAAAAAATTACGGACGAAAGAGAAGAGTTTTACTATGTCGGAATAAAGGAAATACAAAGTTCAGATGATTGTACTATCGCTCGATCTCTCTAAGTCAAACGAAAAGAGAACACTAATCTTAACGGATTTTTTCTTAGCGAATCTGATCCGTACCGCGGGGGGCCTAGCGGTCCAAGCCCTCCGCTTCCACCACAGACATTCATGAAATTTATCGTCGCACCGCGAAGCCATCGACGAACCGAAATCATAATATCGGAGTGATTTCAAATTTCGGAATCACATCTGACAATAATCAATATTTTTGAAGAAGAAAAGGGAATGCCCTTACTCAAAGAATCGTATACGTCAACATGAAAAATGTACCAGAATAGTTTCTTTATGAAATGCGAGACAGATATTTTCAGGCCCACGAAGGCAATTGATGTTTCAATGTCCTGTTATAAAAAGTGAGAAAAAAACTCATAAACAAATGCACCTTTAAATTGGTGCTGTATCATGTAGGGGTAAGTTTTAACACAAACCATCATTCCAAGTCATTTGCATTTTGCATATTGCGCGTTGCCCTAATCTTATCCTTGTGTGGGTTGTTCCATGTTCATCAAATTTTATTCGGTTTGACTTGTAATTTTGCTTATTGTACCAACATTTATGTGGGGATCCAACTTTAAAACTTTTGCTGCATGTTAATATTTTCCTTTCTGAATATATATATATATATATATATATATATATATATATATATATATATATATATATATATATATATATATATATATATATATAAATAAAAGTTGTATATTTTGCGATGAATCACTCCAAACCAACCAAAACATAAACACCAGGAAGCACATGTAAATGGACCATATGATTGTGACATAGAACTACTGCAAGAAAATATCAGTCTTAACATGTGAGTAATTATAAAAATATTCTGCATATAATTATTAACCAGAAATTTAGGTAAGTAATCATCTATTGGAACTTAAAGTAGAGAAAGTAGATGTAGGGGATCATCATATTTTATTTGCTATATATACTTCAGAAATTCTAAATCAAATCTAACGGAGTCGATTGTCTATTTAAAAATTTCAACATCAAAAATAATTTGGAAACACTGAGGCATTCGTGCTTCTAAAAGCACACAAGTCCTACTATATATATATATATATATAGAACTAGACTTGAATACTATCTATATAGCACCAAGTTATTGGTGCTACCAATTTTTTAGTCCTTAGATTAAGGGATGTGCTGTTAGGATGATAGTGGTCCACTAGGGTTTAGTGGGTGGTTGGTTGAGTAGTAAAAATTTTAAGAGACCATTATAATCCTAACCGCACATCCTTTCATTCAAGGGTTAGAAACTTGGTAGCACTAATTGTTTGGTGCTATCGATAGTATTCCAGCAGGACACTCTCTCTCTCTCTCTCTCTCTCTCTCTCTCTCTCGCTATATATATATATATATATATATATATATATAATATATATTATATATAATATATATATATATATATATGAGTCCGGTTACTATATTTGTACAAGCACCATGCAATTGGTGCTTGTAAGTTTTTTGCCGTTAGATCTACCGCTTTGACTAATTTCAACCCTTAGATCATTCTATTCCACCAGCCACTCACTTAACCAAAGGGGCTTACTATCATCGGCCTAACTATATATCTTTTCATCCAAGGGCTAAAACCTACCAGCACCAATAACTTGATACTTTTAAAAATATATATAAAAGCTCAATTTTATATATATATATATATATATATATCACGCTCCGCAGGCTGCCGAGTGAAGAAGCGGGCCACACTAAGGTTTTTTTTTTTGTGTCTGTGTATTCGGCCTGCACAGGCCCGCTGAACAGAAAAAAAAACATGGCTGAGAGGAGTAGTAATTTGAAGTTATACCAAACCATATTGTTACACACATCACATTCGATCCGTTCGGAATGGAACAGTAAATTTCTATTTACTTGCCTACATAATTAATTTCTCGTTTTGACTATTCATGCAACCACAAAATTGTCTTTTAGCAATAACTATTTCATAAATTAGCAGCGATTGCTATGCACATCACAATTGATCCGTTTCAAATAGGCTCAGCAAATTTGGGCTCTGTGTCGTACCGGGATATATATTCCGAAACAAGAGGGAACATCCTCAGTTTGTAAATAAATGGTATAGAAACTAAGGGATTGTGTTCTAGGTTTGTTCTGGAACAACCCGTAAAGAACAAATTTATTTCTCTTTATTTTATTAGATAAATAAATATATAAATACATATATTAATATAAATATCATTTTTATAATAATATATTTATATTTAAATTTTATTATATTTAAATAAATTAATTAAATTTGATAGATTATTTATTATTTATATATTAATATTTAATTATTTAATTTTATATTAAATATTATATATATTAAATTATTTTTTATTTATTATTTTTTTAAAATTTACCACTACAATAAAATTATACTAAAGCGACATAAATAACTTGTAATAACAGCAATTTTCGAATTTCAAAATAGTACAAAATTTCGGTAATTGGAATGTGTGAAATCTGATAAAAATATTTGGCACATTTTTCGAGGTTTTAGAATCCTTATATGATTTTCTTTTGAGAAAAAGAAGAGATAAAGAGAATGGGACGTATTGATCTTTTACGCAATTGTTTTTAATAAGGGGGATATTTTTAAGTTGGGCTTGGATTAGGGTTAAAAGAAAAACGTAACCCTTAATTAGCCCCTCTAATCCTTCTTCCCCCCCTAAAAATCTCAGACCAAGAAGCCCTTCTCTTCTCTTTCTTCTTTGTCCGTACAACCCACCGCCGACGAGATCTGAGTCTGAGAAGAAGATGATCGAGTTTCCTCCTCCCTGTGCCAAAGATTTGGGTGCCTCTCTTTCTCTGCCGCAAGTCGCGGGTGTAGCCGACGCCGTCGAGCGCGCCCGTCACGCGTGGGAGCACCGCCCAGGCCGTGCAGGGCCCCGCCGCGGCCCAGTACACCCGCGGACGCCCCTGCCTGGGTCGGGCGCCTGCCTGCAGAGGGCTCCGCGCCCAAGCCACGCGGCTGCACGAGCGGCGCGAGGGCCAACTCGAGCGGGCATCGGTGCGGGCTTGCGCGCAGGAGCCGCGCCACCTTCCTCCCTCATTGAGCAAATCGGGTGGCCTTTACTTTTCCTGCTGTGCTCAGATATGCCGAACTTCGTCTCGGGCATCGCAGCAACACTGTTGAGTTTCGAAATTGCTTGGATTGCGTGCCGACGAAGATAGTTTTGGAGGTACAGATTGTTCCAGCATGCTCCTTGGTTATCGTTTTCGCTCCGGACAGCGAGCGTGGCATTTCTTGTGTCGAGATCTACGAAGCCTCGCCACTGGTTCGCCTCCGAAATGCATGATTTTTGGTAAAAATAATATTTATCCATTCTTTATGTTTTTATGCAATTTTTGGTGTAGTTGGGATCCCAAATATAAATCGGCCGCCCGGGTTGCCTAGGGCAACGTGCGTGGACCCTTTTGGGACTGCTTGTCCATGATCTACGATCTTTGTGGAGCATAATGGGGGTTCCGGAGTCGATTTCGGCAATTTTGGAAAATCCGTTCGGCATAATTGCATTTAGAAATATTTTATAATTTTAATATTAGTATTTGCTACTCGGGTACCTGTTTTGGTGCGTTTCGGGACAGGGTTATCTATTTAAGTGTTTGGGATTTGTTTCTGATCAGTTTAGAGGTTCCGAAAAAGTTCCGTTGGGTTTCGGGAGTCGGTTTGGGGCAACCGATCTTTCCAATAATGTTGGATGGGTGATCTTGGATTGTTGAGGCTAGTTTTGACTCGGTGGATCTTTTGCAGTTTCGCTGTTGATCGGGAGCATTATTAGAGTAGATGATATGCCGATTCAGGTGGGTACACCCTTGAAACTTTCTTGTTGCACGTTTTGATATTTATGCATAGTTCTTTACATGGAAAAATATTTCGGGTGTTATTCTATTGGTTTGACCTTCCGATGAACGAATGTCGCGGTAAAAGTTTTTGTGGACGGCTTGTCCTTATCCGAACAATGGTATAGTCGTTCGGGGCATATTTTGACCGTTTCAGTGGTTGGTGCGACTATTCGGAAATCGGGAGGGGGTTCCGGTAAAAAGGAACAAAGGGAATTTTGGCACAGTGGTCAGGGCCACTAAATTGCCGGTTAATGTAAAACTAGATATTCGCTATTGGTGGATCTTGGATAGGTCCGGATGATTCACAGGTGTTCATGCAGAAGTCTTGGACTCAGGTTGACCATCCGGTAGAGATCGGTATCCCGATATGAAGTTGGGAACACTGGAAACTCGGTAACATCAGACCTTGCTTCTTTTTATTATTTCCTCATGACTAGTGTGTGTCAGTAGGATGGTTGTTGGTCACAGTTATTGTGACGACGTAGTATAATATGATATATCTTTCTTACCGAAGGGTGTGCACTGAACACGAACTTTGTGTAGCTTATCCGACCGTTGGGCGGCATAAGCAGGGGAAGTACCCTTTTCGGTAATTAAACAACATAAGTCATATGATGATAGAACATAGGACATTCTGGGGTAGATTCTTGATATCATATTTGACCGGTGGGTCGGTTTCTTTTATACATTACTTGGGCGACTGTTGTCGCGGAGAGAGGACTTGTTTTGGTTATGTGCGGGTGTACTTTTCCGGAGAAGTGGTCTGTTTGACTCGTGATCCCTACGCGGCTGTTATTGCGTAGGGGACCCCTTGCGGTTTTCTTTTGCGGCAGGGTTGTTTTGCACCGGTGATTGAGCAGGGACAGTTTGCCTGAGGTCGATTGACCGACATGGCGGTGTGGCAGTATCGTGACTGTTGCGATGGGGTGGGTTACACCCATTTGCCTGAGGTCAGTAGACTGACATGGCGGTGATGTTGGATGACAGTGATGTGGTATACTGCTCGTGGGATAGTTTGGTAGCTATATGATATTCTGGTATTTTGAGATGCGGGTTGGTGTACTTTTGCCATTTATACTGATTATAGTCATTATGTTTTATGTTATCGTCGTTTATGTTACTGACTCCCACTGTGTGATAGGTTTGGTCGGGGTGGGGATCAGGGTGTTGGTGAAGACGCTATCTAGTGAGGTATAGGTTTTTCTCGGTCAGGTTCTTCTCCTTTCTTATTTCTTTTGGTTATTTCCTTTTATGGTCATATTTGGTGCATGTGGACTCTGATATTGTGGATGTGTGGATGTTGAGACGGTCTTGTGATGTTGGATAAATATCTCTTTTGAAACTGTGCTTTCGGTTTGTGGTTTTATAAATGCGTTCTGTGGACGCGGGTTTTCAAGTATTATAAAGGGTTTGCGCAAACATTTTCAGAAAAATTGAGTGTCGCGTGGACACTGTTTTTAAATATTATGAATTTATTCTTTTAAACATTTTGATGCGCCGGGTGTGCGCCGTTTATGAAAATGAGATAATAGCGCCGTTAAAGCTTCTACTCTGTCATTTGTTAATCAAATGTTCAACGTGGTTGACGTGCATGCTGCATATGTATTTTGTACATGGGGACGCCGTGCATATACAGGGAAGACTCTGTCCGTTTATACAAAGAGACTTTGTATGTGTGGCGGGTCTGTGCACGCGCTTGAGCGGGAGGGAAAAAAAAAAAAAGAATGGTTCCAAACATTCGGCTGTTTTCGCTTTAAAAATTGCTCACGGGGCGTGACAGATTAAGATGGTATCAGAGAAAAACAACATCAACTACGGTTTTTTATTGAATTATATGTCCAACATCCACTAAGTACAATATCACTTACGGTTGACCTATGGAATAACCTAATACTTAGATACGCGAGACTGTGGGGTTGATGGAATTTATTCTCGGTTTAGCTCGGGTATTGTGCTAGTGTACTCGTGTTGTTTTGCTATTTTTTTTTTTTGTGCTAGTTTGCCTTGTTCTAGGTTACGAAGGCGGAAAGAAGGATGGGGTCGAGGCCGACCATAACCTGGTCCTTGATGGTTGCTGGAAATCTGTTGATTAGGCAATCGACTCAGGACATGATGGGTCAGTTGGCGGTATTTTTGCACATGGTGCGGTTGCTAGCGCAGCAGATTGTTGCGCTGGTTTTTGTTATTTCAGACCCGTTCCCCTATGCCGGCCGTTTTAGTTGTCGATAGTATCGGTGACATGTGGTATTAATTTTTGCTGGGACGCCCTTGAGGTCACCACAGCGGCATTTGCACAAGGATAGGAGACAACGCCCTCGGATGTTCCTCCGGCAGTGGTTCCTGGACTTATGCCAGGGGCTACTAACGAGGACCCTGTGAGGGTGACTATGGTAGCAACCTCCCCTGCCCTTTCCACTTTCTTGGTAGGAAGAGATGCTGCTGTTAGTGCGGGGTAGGTTCGGGTAAGGGTAAGTTTGGCAGATTTAGTGGTACAATCCGCCAGTGTTTACTAGTAGCTCGACCGATCCTTTGGTCGTAGGGAGTTGGGCAGATACCCTAGTGTGACGCGTTAGAGGTTTGTGGTTGGAGGAGTGCAAGCGGATTCCTCTAACAGTCTTTTCTAGAGGGTACCGCCTGTACTTGGTGGAATACAGTGCCCTAGGCTATTCCTTCGGCAGTGGCTCCTGGACCTACGCCGGGGGCTACTGGCGTGGACCCTTAGGGTGCAACTACGGTGACACTACCTCACTTCCTTTTCTACCGCTTCTGTGGATGGTAATTTACCAGCCCTCCGTAGGGTTTGTTTACCGCACGTGCACTGTGGCGGGTGTTGTTGAGGTAGTTTCTATTGGGTTTTACCTGATAGGTCGGTTGGCGTTTTGATTTCAGCGGTTTATCAGCCGGTTTTCATGACCTGGGCAGGGTATAGGAGTGCAAGAAATTCCCCTATGGTGGTTGCCTATAGTCTTGGCTGTTGCCATGGTTGCTACGGTGGTTGTGGAAAATCTTTTAGTGAGTTCTGGGGTGCTCCTTAGGGTTAAAAGGAGATCACCGAATTTTTGGTGTCTCAATCGTAGCTTGTTTCTCACCAGTGTGTGTAAGGGATAAATCTAACATTAGAAAATTTTATCCCTTTAACTAATTTTACCCCTTAGATCATACTATTCCACCAACCACTCACTAAATTCAAGGGGCCCACAATCATCCTAACCGTAAATTCATTCATCTAAGGGTTGAAACTTACGAACATACTTTTAAAAACATATGAGCTCAATTCTCTCTCTCTCTACTCTAACACAATGGTGCTTGTAGGTTTTTAGACATTGGATAGAAGATTGTGTGGTTAGAATGATAGTAGGCCCCTTGGGTTTAGTGGGTGGTTGGTGGAATAGCATGATCTAAGGGATGAAATTTGTCAAAATGGTAGATCTAACGGTAGAAAATTTACAAGCACCAATTGCTTGGTGCTTATACAAGCATAGTAGTCGGACTATATATATATATATATATATATATATATATATATATATATATATATATATATATATATATATATATATATATATATAGTTGGAATATTGGAATACTATCGGTAGCAAACGGACTCCGTTGCTACCGATTTGTTTTCGATGATGGAGCTTCCAAAATAACGATCGACACCGTTAAATATGATCTAGACCACTGGAACTATATGAAAATTAAATTTCATAATTTTTCGATATTTTTTTCTTTTCTATCAAGTGGACACAAAAATGAATGTCTTAAAATGAATATCTTTTAAAAAGTGATGATAGACGTCTTGTAATCAAGATAGGCAGTATAGATCTTATTTTAAATAGTTTACAAAATTTTATAATCAAAATTCAAGTGATTTAGATTTTTTTACATCGTTAAATGAGTAAATGTTTCAAATCTACCATTAAAATTATAAATTTTACAAACATACTTTTAAAAGCATTATATATATATATATATATATATATATATATATATATATATATATATATATATATATATATGTATAATTGAGCTCATATGTTTGTAAAAGCACCAAGTTATTTGTATTTGTAAATTTTTTATCCTTAGATGTATAATAGTATAATCTAAGTGGTGGAATTAATCAAAGGATTAGATCTAACGGCAGAAAACTTACAAGCACCAATTACTTGGTGCTTGTACAAGCACAGTAGCCGGACTATATATATATATATATATATATAGTTAGACTGGAATACTATCGGTAGTAAATAGATTCTATTGCTACCGATTTATTTACGATGATGGAGTTTCTAAAATGACGATCGACACCGTTAAATATGATCTAGACCACTGAAACTGTCTAAAAATTAAATTTCATATTTTTTAATATTTTTTTCTTCTCCATCAAGTGGACACACAAATGAATCTCTTAAAATGAATATCCATAAAAAAATGATGATAGGAGTCTTGTAATCATGATCCGGAGTATAGATCTTGTTTAAATAGTTTAAAAAAATTTATAACCAAAAATTAATTGATTTAGATCTTTTTACACCGTTAAATGAGTAAACGTCTCCAATCTACCATTAAAATTATAAATTTTGCAAACATAATTTTAAAAGCATATAAGTTCGATATATATATATATATATATATATATATATATATATTATATATATATATATATATATATATATATATATCCTTCAAAAAGTGGTGATAGGAGTTTTGTTATCAAGTGATGATAGTATAGATCTTATTTTAAATAGTTTAAATAATTTTCTAACCAATATTCAATTGATTTAGATTTTTTTATACCGTTAAATGAGCAAACGTCTCAAATCTACTATTAAAATTATAAATTTTGCAATCCTTTGATCATTAGTTCAATGATATCGAAAAGATTTGAAATTTAATTTCTAAATAGTTCCAGTGGTCTAGATCATGTTCAACGATGCCGATCATCGATTCGGAGGCTCCATCATCGAAAATAAATTCGTTGCAACGGAGTCCGTTTACTACCGATAGTATTCGAGTTCAACTCTCTATCTCTCTCTCTTTCCCTCTCTCTTCATATATATATATATATATTGTGACGTCCCCAATAGTCCCACATCGGATGTGGATGGAATTGTGATTGGGTTTATATGAGACATGGACACTAGTAATAATAACTGGGCTTAAGCATTTTGGGCTATGGTTTAGGCCCAAAAAGTTATTATTGCTAGTGGGCCGGATCGTTACAGTTGGTATCAGAGCCATTCACCAGCCGGAAATGTGAGATGAGTCTCGGCTGAGCCAGGGTTATATAGCGGGTAGAGCGAGGCTCCCCAGCTAATGACCGTTGTGAGTGGAGTGCAGCTCCTCACAAGGTCGGCTAAGGCTAGCGAGACGAGTCTCACATCGTCTGGTGCTTGTGAGTGTGCTTGAGCCTGACGTGGACGTCAGGGCTTAAAGGGGGGAAGAATGTGACACCCCCGGAATTTGGATTAGTCCTCTATATAAATGATATAATAGGACTAAAATCTCTAACCCGGCTATAGCATTTTGGATGGTAACAAGATCCAAGGGAACATGAGAGTTAAGCGTGCTAGAGCTAGAGTAGTTCTAGGATGGGTGACCCCCTGGGAAGTGGGGCGTCACAGTTGGTATCAGAGCTTAGGGATAGGTCAGTTGGGACTTAGGAAACCCTAGGCTTTTGGCAGACCCTAGGAAGGCAGGACGTGAGTGACGTGACTTTTGGCGAAAGTCGGTGATTTGGTTTTGACTCTTCCAGTGAGTGAAGAGGGATCGGCATACCCTATTTTTGTGGGACAGTTATGTTGGCTGCAGACAACATAACGTTACAAAAATAGGGGGATGCCTTTGACTTTCGCTAGATTGGGTCGAGTGTTTGGGGTGTGCTGATTTGCGGTTTTGTCGTGGTGAGCGGTGTCTCCCCGACGTTGGGGCTCTGACCCGAGTGCACCTTGGTGCGGCAGTTGGGCCTGAGCTAGTTGTTTCGGGCCGGATACCCAGATTGGGGTCTGGGGGGGGCTCCGGACCCGAAGGGGAGGAGTGTTGGAGGCAGATCAGCGGAGCAGCGCGTGACACAGTGGTCGGATCAGCACAGTGGTGCAGTTGTCGGAGCAGTGACACAGTTGTCGGAGCAGCGCGGTGACACAGTGGTCGGATCAGCACAGTGGTGCAGTTGTCGGCGCGGTGACACAGTTGTCGGATCAGTGCAGTGGCACAGTTGTCGGACTAGTGAGTAGCCCTCCGTGCCGACGTTTAGTGCTGGGGCACCGAGGAAGGGTGGACAGTTGACAGCAGGGAAAACTGTGGGATTGCATTGAAGGAGTGAGCCAGATCTGGCGGATGAGTTGCCCTGACTTGTGGGATCGAGTATGGAGCCTTTGGAGGCAGGGTCTTATTCGGTGGGGATTGAGAGTACTGGGGACGCCTCATTGGAGTAGGCACCGGGTATGGAGCGTGGCATTGCAGTTCCTTGGGATTGGGATCTGCCGCCTGAGGCGAGTTCTGATTGGGGCGCTTGGCGCCGGGTGATGGAGGACAGGTCAGTCGGATGAGGCATTCCTGGTTTCTTTTCTGGATAGTGGATTTTGAGACCGTCAGAGCACATGGATTCCAGCGGCCAGTGTGGCGGTGGGTTTGAATTGTTCCAGGCTCTTGGGTTCGTATCTTTCGATACGAGAGGTTTTCCCTTCTTGGTGGGTAGTGTTTGGCTTCATTGTTTTGGGTCGGGGGTAGGACGGTTACCTGGTGTTCGGGAGGTCATATTCCCTACCTTTTGCACCTGGGGGGGGGAGTGTCGTGGGTCTTGCCCGGTGCGGTTGAGTCCTTGGTTGTACCTGTAGGCCTGATGGTCTTGACCCAGTTGTTGGGCTTGGTTTGGTACTTAGGACGGTTAGGCTGGCTCGGTTTTCTTTTTCTTTTCGCGGCAGCTGATTATGCTGCGAGGACGGTTTTCGTGGGAGCCAGGCCTGGAGGTGTTGGTGTACTTGGTTTGCTTGAGAGTATCTTCGCCTCTTTGGTTTTGACCTTGTGAGCGAGGCGGATGTCTCGTAGTGGGTGAGTAGCCTTTTGACTGGTGGGTTTGAGGGATCTGCGGCAGCACCAGGACTTGGAGGTACCTTTTTGGTGGTGAGTTCCTAGCTGTTCTCCTATCGGAGTTGTTTGACATGACACCAGTTTGGGAGTTGAGGACCCAACTCCAGGATTTGATGTGTTGGATTTGTGTCAGGCCAAGTGTGGCACCTTTGGGGGCGCCGGTGCTATTCGAGTTGTGGAAGGTTGGTTCACTTCGGCTTTGTGAGGACCCGTAAGAATTTGATGAAGTGACCATCGGGAGCTAGCACCCTTCTGTCAAGCAGGATTTGTTTTACCAGCTTCAAGGGTATTGGATCTCCGCGAAGTTGGATTTGCAATCTGGTTCTCTCGACTGCTCATGGCTGAGTGTTGATGCCGGAGGGTTAGGGATGTGCTTCTACATCCCGACGGTTTTGGATTAGAGATCAGAGTCTACGTGATCAGTTGGGGGACTTATATCGGATGCCTTGGGAGTACCGAGGTACTCGGGTTGAGCTGGGTGTTGTTGGACTTGTGGTTGGATTATCTGAGGCCCTAGCGGGGACAGATGCTTGTACCGATGCAGACTACTTGATGGCCGAGCAGTTAGCCCAGCTGTACCTAGTTGAGGTGGCGTGGCCCTCTGGAGTGTTCTCCTTTGTTTCGTTCTGGTTAGAGACCCGAGGATTGCATCGCGTCTCTGGAGGAGGTATTTGTCAGCCTTGGGAGCTTGAGTGGTGGATGATTGGATATTTACCCCCTCTATTTGGTTGAGATTCCGAGTGGAGGAACGACTTTAGTTTCGAGGACGAAACTTTCTTTTAGTGGGGGAGGATGTGATGACCTGGATCTCCGCAGAGCTGTTGCGGTGCTTTGGGGTGGCTCCTGGAGGCCTACGCGGTGTGCTGGAGGTGTTCGGGGCACGATTGGACACAAGTGATGGACTCCGGGCTTAAAATGGATCACGCGGGTGATCGGGGGACCCCATCGGATGTTTAGAGGTGTTCCCGCGCAAAACGGATATTGAGATTGGGCTCTGCGCGAAATTTGGACCAAGAATACTTTTCCGGGGCATTCGGCAATTTTTAGAGTGAGAATTTGGCGAAACGGACGTCAAATTCGGATTCAGCACGCGAAAACGCTTCAGATGGACTATTTACATAAATTTTTGGGCTTCGGGTTACTGTTCACGCCGGAACAGTACTTCCGGCGATCGCCGGCGGCCGGCGGCGGCGGCGGGCAGCGCCGGCGGACGGCGGAGGGCGCTCGGGCAGGCGGCGCGCGGCCGCGGGCAGCCGCTGAGGGCGCGGGCAGGCGCGGCGGGGGCGCGGGCAGGCGGGCGGTCCACGCGGCGGGCGTGCAACAGGCGGAGGACACGTGGCATCACCCCATTGGCTGGCTCACAGCACGCGGTCTACGGAGAACTTAGGGTCTACGGTGCACCGGGAGTGGACACGTGGCAGCTTACTATTGGACGGTCTATTGCACTCGGTCTACGGAGCGGCACAGGTGTATGGTGCACTGGTCTTGGACACGTGGCAGTCATCTATTGGTTCGGTCTACAGGATTTTGTGCACCCGGTTCACCGAACAGTAATGTTGACACGTGGCGCAATCCTATTGGACGGTCAACTGTACAGCAGGGCAGCAGACTGCGCGGGCAGAAGCGGTTGGGAGGGCCACGTGTCGCGCTGGTATTGGTCCAAAATGGTGTTTCGTGTTCTATGGGACACAATGGGAATTAAGGGAATTGTTTTTTTGGTTTTTCTTATTATTTCCATCCGAGGCTCATTCAAGAGGGGTTTTCTCCATTTTCGAGGCTCCATCTCCATTAGAGGTGAGAAGATGAAATCTTCATCAAGAAGAGAGGAACACTCCTGTCAAGTTTGAGGAATTTAGGAGGTTCGGATCCCGAGGTTTGAGATTTATCCGGCGCGGCGCGACGATCATTCTCCGGCAACCCGATTCGTCGCATTTCAGTGTTTAGGCTCCCCCGACTCACCCCGACCTCCTATTTTCGCGATTTTTGCGCCGTTGGATTCTTAACAGGTAGGGCTACATTTCTTATTTCTACTGGTTTTTCCCCATTCCGAGGTTTTCATGGGTTTTTCGGATCATCTTGTGACCCCATTTTGCTGTGATGGAGTTTTGGACAGCGGTTCGGTATTTCGGCGATATCTCCGCAACCGGACATCGGATTGAGGCGATTCAAAGGGGATTTGCATCTACGCATCACAAGGAATCTCTCTGAATTTTTGTGGAATTTTGTGGAATTTCCCTGAAGGTGAGAACCCCTTTTTACAGAACTTTGTAGCACAGTTTTTGGGTGAAAATACTGTTCGAGGTGGTCCTCTTGTCGATTTTGGTTCTCAGCATAGAAAAATCGTGGGAAAACGTGCAGGTACTCGTTTCGACCGGTTCGTCGCGTAGATCGCAGTGGTATTTTTCTGGGAATTTTGTGGGCACGTTTCGCAGGTGAAAATGGCTGAACTGTTAATCTGATTTTGGGGACAGATTTTGGGATTAAACTTGAATAGTAACTATGTGTGTATTCTTTGGGACTTTTGGCACAGTGTTGCGGGGACTGTTGAGGATCGAGCGCGGACTTCGCTGTCAGGACTTGGATTTAGCGCTCGAGGTGGGTACCGTTGTTTAACCTCCTACTTGTGATGTCCCCACTAGGCCTATTTGAGTGCTAATATGTTATATGGCTAAATGAACCGGTAAAATGATCATGGCATGCTAATTTGGGAATTGGACTTATAACTAGAGTTTGTGACTTCAAAAGGACTAAGTGTTGATTAATGGTTAATTCTGGTAATTAATATGTCGCTTAAAACCATGGGAAGAGCTTTGTTAAAATGGATATGTGGTATATGCATGATGGGACCTCTTTCACATATACATAAACTACCTTGGGGCAACTTAGTAAAATGGAAGGTTATTTAAACGGCATATCTCTACTTTGTGAGAACTAGAATACTTGAATCCTGTTTAATAATGATAAAGGACTTTGCATGCTTATATGGACATTTAGTTAGGCCACCTTTTCTGCTACACTATCATGATGGCATTGACTTAGGAGAAACCATGCTTTTCTCTTCTTTTATCTACATTTGGGGGATAGTGCGCTCGGGTTCGAGCAGGGGCTGGGATAGTGTAGTCAGACAGTTGTGGGTTTTGGGACAGGCAGGCTGTGAGGGCAGGGCATTGCGGCAACCGCGGACAGTAGGCGGTTGACCGGATAGTGACTGTTGCTTATGCACCAGATTGGGTATCAGGTCTCTAGTGGATGGAGTTTTCCACTATTTGTCTATCTTGCATCATCTTTGAGATCGGGTCTCCTTTTAGTGGACGGGTTTTCCCACCTTGATCAGAGTCATGATCCAGTTCTGCTGACTTGATACCTATTACTGAGGCACTATGCTCGTGTGGGTCGCTCCCCTCGAGTGCCACTCCGGAGTGTGTATTTTGTGACCGTGCCGGTCAGGAGCCGGTCTGTTGCCTTGGGGCGGGACCGGGCCGGTCAGGAGCCGGTCTGTCGCCCTCGGGATGGGACCGTGCCGGTCAGGAGCCGGTCCGCATCCCATAGCTGAGTTGGGACTTAGTAGGCATAGTGGGCAGTACCGGTGTTCGCCGGTGACTAGGTTGGGCTACCCAGGCAGGCATTCTTATTCTGATGCATACAGTTGGCCATACTCTTAGCTGAGCACCTTAGAGGCATATAGTGGTAGCTTCTTACATCATCAGCAGTTTATTTACAGCTTACCACCTTTGTTCATCTTTTCCGCCTCTTGTAGTCCTAGTGGGCACATTTGAGTTGAGGTCTACCCACTAGGGGGAGGCTGCTGTTTACAGTAGTTCTCACCCCCACTGCTTTCTCTTTTTCTCTTCCCTTTGTTTTGCAGAGTCGTCTGCGGGAGTTGCGGGACCCTCCTCAGCGGACCGAGGTAAGTGGATCGCGGATTAGATAGCGGTCTACCCAGGCATCAGTTCAGTTAGTAGATGTACCCCGATACTCTCAGATACTCTACTTTTCTTTTCTTTTGGGTCCGGCTGCGACCGGCTGGTTGTATTTGACTAGTGAGCTGGGAGAGACATATGTATTATTGAGAGTTTACTTTATGCACTTTACTTTTCTGCTTATCTGAGATGTATTAGCTCTAGTTTAGCTCTGTGTATGCTCTTTTATTATATCATCTATATTTGAGCAGGTTACCAGCGCTTCGTGTACACGGGAAATTCCGTGTATACGGCGGATCTGTAGGCGAGCCCGGGTTCTGGTTTACACCCGGGGCGTGACAGATTAAGTTGGTATCAGAGCCATTCACCAGCCGGAAATGTGAGATGAGTCTCGGCTGAGCCAGGGTTATATAGCGGGTAGAGCGAGGCTCCCCAGCTAATGACCGTTGTGAGTGGAGTGCAGCTCCTCACAAGGTCGGCTAAGGCTAGCGAGACGAGTCTCACATCGTCTGGTGCTTGTGAGTGTGCTTGAGCCTGACGTGGACGTCAGGGCTTAAAGGGGGGAAGAATGTGACACCCCCGGAATTTGGATTAGTCCTCTATATAAATGATATAATAGGACTAAAATCTCTAACCCGGCTATAGCATTTTGGATGGTAACAAGATCCAAGGGAACATGAGAGTTAAGCGTGCTAGAGCTAGAGTAGTTCTAGGATGGGTGACCCCCTGGGAAGTGGGGCGTCACATATATATATATATATATATATATATATATATATAGTTCGGCTACTATGCTTGGACAAATACCAAACAATTGGTGCTTGTAAGTTTTCTACATCTACTCACTTTGACTAATTTCAACCCTTAAATCATTCTTTTATACCAACCACTCACTTAACCTAAAGGCTCACTATCATTCTAATCACACATCTTTTCATCCATAGGCTAAAACCCTATATGTAAACCAATAACTTATTCTTTTAAAAGTATAGAAGCTCAATTATATATATATATATATATATATATATATATATATATATATATATATATATATATATATATATATAAAGAGAGAGAGTGTGTGTGTATGTGTGTGTCTAGCTACTATACTATCAATAGTATCGAGCATTGATGCTATCAAATTTCTACCGTTATGTCTATCCCTATGACAATTTTTACTCTTCAAATCATACTATTCCACCAACCCCCATTAAACCCTATATGACAACTATTATTCCACTTGCACATTCCTTCATCCAAGGATCGAAAATAAATTTCTCTTGATTTATTTTTTTTTGTATTTTTTTTGCACATTAAACTTCTAATATAACTTATTTTATGATAATATTTTTATAATAAACGTATTATGTATTTTTGTTTCTCTTCTGAATCTAAATTCTGACTTCATGTGTGCTATAACTTGGGCATGCATACATTCTCTGAGTTTAAACTTCCAACATGTAAAGTGTGTATATATACGTGGCATGCATCGTACTCGAAATCAAAGTCATCAGATATGCTAACTCTAGCCAATCATTTCTTGAACCTTGACAATCATGGCAACAAATCCTTACCAGTACTGCCGACCAAAGCCTATCAGTTGGCTGACAAATGGACCATTCTACTCATTTTGCTTTCAGCTGCAGCATGCAGTCTCAAATTGGACCACTGCTTCGTGGAGGAAGCCCTAAAAACTTGTTTTAGAGAAATCAAATAAAAAATAAACAATAAATGCAGAAAAAATATAAAAATGACCCATGATGGCATCATAAGAAATATTGTGTAAAAAGGAAAAGATGTATCATATTAAATTGTAATTATTTTCGACGTATTCTTATATTTTAAAAATGATGCACAATGAAATATTCAAACTACTAATATTTTGAAAAAAGTACAGAATATATATATTTTTTTATATTTAATAGGTGTTTTTTTAAAAAAAAATTGGCATTTAGATATAGGTTTATAATATTAGAAAAGATGCCCTTATGGGAGCAAAGTATACGGTTTTCACTGATTTATTAAAATATAATAAGATTAATTAGTCAATAAATTAAAATTAATTATAAAATGGAGCCTGCTTTTAGAAATGTGGAAATTTTTTTTGAGTGGAATAATTAAGTCGGGTCAATTGACCTCACTCCTACTAGTATATTCGCAACGATGTGATCCTACTATAATATAGTGATTATCCTGGTTAATTATACTATTTAAATAATATTTTATTAAGTAATTAATACTATTCTCTAGAACAGAATATATATTACAAACCGTAAAACTATTTAAATAAATATAAAATATATAAATAGTTAGTGTACACATTAATCCTACATGCATCTAGGATATAGTTATGGTGCATTCAAATTAAGTAGGGGTGTAGGGAAGTAGAGAGATACTTATCTGGTGATGGAGAAGAGCAATGATGATCAGAGGATGTGGGGGTTCCAAGATCTGGGGGTTCTAAGATCTTCTTCCACGGTCTTCTAGGTGCAGAGCGATCACATGGAGGGCGACCGAAGCAGCAATAGCTGGTAACAGCTTGGATGGGAGTAGTGGGTTGTTGGGAGCCCAATGGAGATGAGAAGCCCACCTCAGCCTACCTACTTGAATTTGGAAACTGTTTGACTCTTGCATTATAACCCTTGTAATTCTTAGATATTACCATTTAGTACAATAATGGGGTAGTGTAAATAGATGAGATGTAACTGAATCCATATAAGAATTTGAATACAATTTACTCCCTTGTCCATTCCCTCGTTCCCTGTTCTCTCTCTCAATCTCTCCTCTATCTCTCCCAATTCGCCATCCAAAATCCCATATCGCCATTAATGGAGCTTTATCCTGCTACAACCATAGCAAGATATTGAACCATCATCCTCTCCGCCATCCAAATCTCAGAGTGGTTTCATCATGGACTGGTTGCGGATCGTCAGGCGTAACATATTGGTATCAGAGCATTACGATCCCACGGTAGTAACAAGTTTGGAGTGTTGATCCAATCTTTAGATCAACAGCTTTACAACCAGAGCAGATCAGGTTAGAGAATATACCCTCTGGGCATTGGGATCCTTATCTGGATTTCCAATTCTTGAAGGCGACCATTAGCTTGGCATTCGAGCAGATCGGATCAGGATCTAAGAAGGAGTATATCATACCTGAGAGGTAACTACTGATCTGAATCTTCTTCATTAAATCATTGCAATTGAGTAGTGTAAACCCTTGGTGATTGCACAATTGAGCACTATTGCATTGGAGGAGATCCAATTTGATACTAATAGATTAGCTAGTATAAGATCCAATTCAAGATAGGGAAAAAAAAAAGAATTCCCAGTTTAGATATAATAGTGAAGACATATACATTGAAGAAATGGCCGAGGGAACTAGGCTTAGAGATCTAAATGATCACCTCAAGATAGTGGAAGAAAAGGTGCAAACACTTACCACTGATTGTAATCAAGTATTGGAAACCAAATTCCAGCAATTTGAAGCAGAGTATAATAGGAAATTGGGTGTAATGGTACAACAATTAGATGAAATGGAAAAGGAGGGGCAACAGAGATATGAAGCCCAACAGATTGAATCCATCACGAGGCATGAACAACTGTTAAAACTGCTCAACTCCCAGCCTCCTGTGGTTAAATCCACTTCTCAGTCACCAATTCCATTGAGAGAAAGTAAGCCAGCTTTTGAATTCTTACCAAATAGTAGCTTCGGAAGTACTAACCATGAGGATAGAGGCAAGGGAATCCTACCTAATCCTCAAGTGGGACATGAAGGCACTTCTGGGAATCAAGGGCATAGGAACTCTTACTGTGTTCCTCATCCAAGGTTGGATTATCCTACTTTTGAAGGAGAAGAACCTAGGGAATGGATGAGTAAAAGTGAGCAATACTTTAAGCTTTACCAAATTCCTGAAGAGCAGTAGGTGGAAATAGCTACACTACACTTTTGTGGAAAGGCTCACAGATAGAAGGAGGGATATCTACTTGACAAGCCAAATATAAGTTGGGAGGAATTAACTAAAGCTGTGTGCAGAAGGTTTGATAGTGCTTCAATGAAGAAATTGGTGAGGGAATTTAACAAGTTGGTTCAAACTACCACTGTAGAGAAGTATCAAGAAAAGTTTGAGAAATTAAGAGCCAGAATGATATACCTGAATCCTACCCTGAGTGAAGATCACTTCATTCAGAGTTACATCAGTGGACTAAAAGAGGAGCTCATACCTTTTATTGATTTATCCAATCCAAACACTTTGGAGGAAGTGTATGAACAAGCTAGGTTGCATGACCAGGCACTAGCCATGATGTGGAGGAAGCATAAATTGAACAATAGGCCAAGGAGTACTCTAAACACAGGAATTCATTATACCAAACCTTCAAATTAGAAAATGGGATATGGACAGATGGAGGGTAATAAGCTGAACAGTAGGCAGTTGTTTGAGCAAATTAAGGAGGGCAGCTAGTTTATGTTATAAATGTGGTGACAAATTCTAGCCAGGCCACCAGTGCCAGAGTAAAGTCTTAAACCAAGTTGGGGGAGAGTTAGAAATAGAGGAAGTTTTTAATGAGTCTACGCTGCAGGAAGAAGTGGAAGATGAAAATAATTTGGAAGAAATAAGAAATCTGGAAGAAATAGGAATTTCTGTACATGAACTTAGTGGAGAAATCCAGCATGAGACTATCAAGGTTCAAGGTGAGGTGGGAAATAAACTATTGGTCATACTAATAGACACTGGTGGTACCCACAGTTTCATCGATTTCCAAGTTGCTAAGGAGCTAAAGGCAGACATCACTGCTGCGTCACCACTTATAGTGACAGTTGCCAATGGCCATAAAGTATTAAGTAAGTTGAAATGCTCAAATTTCAAATGGTTGATGCATGGAGAGCCTTATCAGGCAGATCTTAGAGTAATCAGGCTTGATGGGTCTAGTGTAATTCTGGGAATAGATTGGCTCAAGAGATGTGGTAGAGTTACCTTCGACTACATGAATCATTCAGTGACATTTAACAAGGGTGGCAAACCCATTACAGTAAAAGGCATCACAGAAAATGCTAAGCTTAAACCAATTGGTGCGAGGCAATGGTATAAGGCAGGTATGCAAGGTAACTGCTGTGCTATAGCTCATCTGAGGAGCTCGGAAGGTAAGCAGGAAGAGAATATTCCATCTAAAATACAAGAGGTATTGGATCTATATACCATAGTCTTTCAGGAGCCAAAGACATAGCCTCCTAGAAGGAGTCATGACCATATAATTCCCTTACAGCCAGATGCAACTCCAGTTAACATCAGACCTTACAGGCATAATCATGAGCAGAAAGGAGAAATAGAGAAGCAAGTTGCTGAAATGTTGCAGTCAGCTCTCATTCAGAAAAGCCACAAGCCTTATGCTTCTCCTGTGCTTTTAGTCAAGAAAAAAAACCACACATAGAGAATGTGTGTGGATTATAGGCAGTTAAACAAGGATACTATCAAGAACAAGTACCCTATACCCATAATTGATGATTTATTAGATGAACTGGGGGGATCTAAATTATTTTCTAAGATTGACCTGAGGTCAGGTAATCATCAGATAAGAATGAATGATGGAGATATTCACAAAACTGCATTTAGAACTCATGCAGGGCATTATGAATTCCTTGTGATGCCATTTGGGTTAACCAATGCACTAGCCACATTCCAGACTTTGATGAATGATACTTTCCAACCATATCTTAAAAAATTTGTGTTAGTTTTCTTCGATGATATTTTAATTTACAGTCACAGTTTAGAGTAACATGTGGATCATCTCAAGAAGGTTATGGATCTATTGAGAGATAATCAACTGTTTGCAAAAAGGACCAAATGCTTCTTTGGTCAGCCACAAGTGGAGTACCTTGGGCATATTATTACACAAGAGGGTGTAGCTACAGATCCAGAAAAAATAATAGCAATGGTTAACTAGCTAAGGCCTAAAGGCATCAAGGGATTGAGGGGGTTCTTAGGCCTTACTGGATACTATCGCAAGTTTATTAAGGTGTATGGGGGAATCAGTAAACCACTCACTGAGCTGTTAAAGCATAGCAACTTCCATTGGACTGAGGAAGCTCAAGGAGCTTTTGAGAAGCTAAAAGAGGTGATGACTACTGCACCTGTACTCGCTATGCCTGATTTTAGCAAAACTTTCACTGTGGAGGTAGATGCAAGTGGTCACGGTATGGGGGTTGTCTTAAATCAAGATGGCATACCCATAGCTTACCTCAGTAAATCTATAAGCTCCAGGAATATGGGGCTTTCCACTTATGAGAAAGAGTTCTTAGCGATACTGTTAGCTGTGGCTAAATGGAAACACTATTTAAGCCCAAAGCCATTTGTGATCAAAACTAACCATGAGAGCTTGAAGCATTTACTGGAACAAAAAATTACTATAGCTATCCAGCAAAAAGGTATGCTGAAGCTTATGGGATTAGAGTATACCATTAAGTACAAGAAGGGCAAGGAGAATCTTGCAGCTGATGCACTGTCAAGAAGAGATGTTGAGGAGGGAAGTATTCAAGTATTATCATCTGTTATACCCACTTGGGCAAATAAAGTTTCTGAGAGCTATGAAGGGGATCCCAAGATCCAACAGCTCATAGCTACATTGCTAATTCAACCATCTACTCAACCCAATTATTCTTATCAACAAGGTCTAATGAGGTATAAAGGCAGGATCTATATAGGAAGTAAAGGGAATTTGAGACAAGAATTGGTGAATCAGTTGCATGCATCATCATTGGGTGGGCACTCTGGGATTGATAATTCCTATAAACGGATTAAGCAGCTATTCTACTAGCCAAGTATGAAGGTAGACATTGAGAATATGGTGAAGAATTGTGAGGTGTGTATAAGGAATAAGATAGATGGGACTCCTTATGCCCACGGTCAGAGGGGAAGGATACTATACTAGTGGTGGTTGATAAATTTACAAAATATGCTTATTTCATCTCTTTAGCATATCCCTACTCTGCTTCGGATGTGGCTAAGGTGTTCTTTGATTCAGTGTATAAGCTACATGGGTTGCCTGGGGGTATTGTCTCAGATAGAGACAAGATTTTTACAAGTCAGGTGTGGCAAGATTTGTTCAGATTAATGGGGGTAAAATTACAGATGAGCACACCTTATCACCCTCAGACAGATGGCCAAACCGAGAGGGTCAATAGGTGTCTCGAAACCTATCTTAGATGCATGTGCTTCCAAAAACCCCGCAGCTAGCATAAATGGTTATCCCTGGCTGAATGGTGGTATAACACCAACCACCACTCCTCCTTAGGGATGTCTCCATTCCAAGCTCTATATGGGTATGTTCCCCCAACAAATCTAGTAGTCAATCTAGACCAGGACATGAATTCTTCAGTTAAGGATTGGAAATTGGAAAGGGATTAAATGGTGAAGCTACTAAGGGAAAGGTTACAGGAGGTTCAGAATAGGATGAAACAGAATGCAGACAAAAGGAGAATAGATAAGGAATACAAAGTGGGTGAGTTAGTATACTTCAAACTCCAACTTTACCGGCAGCATAGTGTCGTATCACGGCGCTGTATGAAGCTTACCTCGAGGTACTTCGGTCCATATGAAGTCATGGAAAGAGTTGGACCAGTGGCGTATAAACTTCACTTACCAATAGGTTCGAAAATACACCCTGTTTTCCATGTCTCTCAACTCAAGCAGGGAGTTCGAAGGCAAGAATAAATCTCACTGGTGGAACCGACAGTGGATTTGGAAGGGGAGTTATTGGCGCAACCGAAACAGATCTAAGAGAGGAGGTTGATACCTCGTGGAAATCGTGCAATCACCCAAGTACTCATCAAATGGAGTAATTTGGGTCCAGAAGCAGCCACTTGGGAAGATTATTGGGAGCTTAAGAAGCGCTATCCTGAGTTTGATCCTTGAGGACAAGGATCATGTGAAGAGGAATGGAGTGTTACACCTGAAGAGTAGTAGTATAGGCAGTAGTGTGAATGGGGGAATAAGATTGAGGAGGAGAGTAAAGAGCTTCCTTATCTTTTGAGGGAGAAGAGGAGAAGTAGGGGTGTAGGGAAGTAGAGATATACTTATCTGGTGATGGAGAAGAGCAGTGATGGTCAGAGGAAGTGGGGGTTCCAAGATCTTCTTCCAGGATCTTCTAGGTGCAGAGAGATCACGTGGAGGGCGATCGAAGCAGCAACAGCTAGTAACAGCTTGGATGGTAGTAGTGGGTTGTTGGGAGCCCAATGGAGATGAGAAGCCCACCTCAGCCTACTTGAATTTGGAAATTGTTTGACTATTTCATTATAATCCTTGTAATTCTTAGATATTACCATTTAGTACAATAATAGGGTAGTATAAATAGATGAGATGTAACTGAATCCATATAAGAATTTGAATACTACCTTTTCCATTCCCAGTTCCATGTTCTCTCTCTCAATCTCTCCTCTATCTCTCCCAATTCTCCATCCAAAATCCCATGTCGCCATTAATGGAGCTTCATCTTGCTACAACCATAGCAAGATGTTGAACCATCATCCTCTCCGCCATCCAAATCTCAAAGTGGTTTCATCACGGACTGGTTGCGGATCGTCAGGCGTAACAAAAAGTCACGAAAGTTGAGCTTGGCAATTCTGTAGAAACACCGGCGATCTCCGGTTAATTACAAAAATTCAACCGCTTCAAAATAAACAGTACACCTTAATTTTATCACACAACCAATCTATATACAACCTATATACAACTAGTATATATGTTCCATACATAGCTTCGAAATAGACTAGTGTACTAATAATATCTGATCAATTCTCTCAAAACAAATGAAACAATATTTAAGTAACTTTGCCCAAAATGATATACTATATATTAATATATTTAAATATATCCAAAATTGATTTCCTCTCTCCTCTTATTAATTTACACCTTATGCCCAAAACTATGTTCATATATTACCACACTAACAGGTAATATATCCACCAAAAATCACACAAAACTATGTACAATCTCGAGTCACACAAACCCACATATGGAAGTGTAGTCCATAGAAATAGTCGGGTCAGTGATTTACCTCTAACTTGGAAAAAAAAAAAAAAAAAACTAGTTTCACTAGCCTATCAACTGCTCAATTTTTTTTACAATCAGTGTGCAGAAATAATAAAAAGTTGACTTCACTCGTTGAGATTAGTATTTATATAGAATTTTTTTTTTTTTTTTTCTTTTTTTTTGCATACGGGACTGTAAACAATCTGGTCCAGATCTAGGCGACTACTCCGGCACGGGCATCGTCGCCGGTTGTACAAGCTACTGCCGGCCTCTGCGACGGCGGGGACGGGGCGTCGCCCTGCCACGCCCACACGATATCCTTGAGCCCCGGCCGGACGTCGTGCTCGCAGAATCGGGCGAACTCGAGGGTATCGCCGGCGTCCTTCCCGAATTCGACGACCGCCACCTCGGGCGTCACCTCGAACACCTCCGCCGTCACCGCGAGCCGCCCCTTCCGACCCTCGGCGGGCCGCTCCATCCTCACCCTCCAGCCCGCCTTCACCGACCTCTCCACCCCGAATCCCAGCGCCCTCCCCACCTTCTCCAGCTTCTCCATCACCCTCCCCGCCGCCGACCGCGCCGTGAACACCGTGCCCCCCCCGGGCTGCAATTCACTCTCGAACATCCTCGACAGGTTGAACCCCGACGACATTGCCGATATCAGCTCGAAGGCGTTGTACGACCTCGGCGAATCCTCCGCCGCTACCTGATCCAATTCCCGTTCCCCGGCCTCCTCCTTCTCCTTCTCCTTCTCCTTCTCCGCCGTCTTCGGTCTCAACGAAAGCGGCCGCGGGAGCCCCTTCTTGAACCAAGGGAGCTGCATCATATCCGCGATCGATATCCGCTTCTCCGGATCGACTATGAGCAGCCGCCCGATGAGCCGACCGGCGTCGGCGGAGACCCACGGCGGAAGCTGGTACTTGGCCCGGCAGATCTTGTTATACATCTTCATGATGTTCTCGTGCTGGAAAGGAAGATAGCCTGAGAGCAGCACGAAGAGAATGACGCCGCACGACCACATGTCGGCGCGCGCCCCGTCGTACCCCTTCTTCTTCAGCACCTCCGGCGCGACGTACGCCGGCGTCCCGCACTGCGTGTGCAGCATCCCGTCATGCCGCAGCTGCTCCGGGAGCGCCGAGAGTCCGAAGTCGGACACCTTCACCGTGTTGCTACTCGCATCCAACAACAAGTTCTCGAGCTTCAAGTCACGGTGGCATGCCCCGCGGCTGTGGCAGAAGTCGACGGCCGCAATCAGCTGCTGAAAATACCTATTCAATAAATAATATATATTAAAAAAAATTTATTCTATATCACAATATTCATATAGAAGTTGAAGTTCGTACAAAATAAATATTAAAATATTTATCTAACTGCATGTGTGTTCATGATTTAAATTTTTTACCTGCGGGCCTGGTCCTCGGGGAGGCCGCGTTTCTGTTTGGATACGAGGTCGAAGAGGTCGCCTCCGCGGACGAGCTCCATGACGAAGAAGATGCGGGACTTGGTGGCCATGACCTCGCGGAGCTCGACGACGTTGGGGTGGCGGACGAGGCGCATGACGGAGATCTCGCGCCGGATCTGGTCCATCATCCCCTCCTCGCGCCGCACCCGCTCCTTCCCGATCACCTTGATGGCGACGCTCTCCCCCGACCGGAGGTCGCGGCCGTGGTACACCGTCGCAAACGTTCCCTTCCCGAGCACCCGCCCCATCTCGTACTTCCCCAGTATCAGATTCCGCTCCTCTTCCTCCTCCGCCCCCGCCCCCGCCGCCATCGATAGAGTTCAATCTCTGCTGTGTTCTTTCCTCGCCTCCTCTCCTTCTTGTTGTATATATGTTTATATGCTACATGGTTTTTTGGGTGGCACCTAGTTTTCTAATAGCTCCATGGTTTTTTCTTTTATATTTTATTTTTTTTTAAAATTTCTTTAAGTGAAAGAGAGATAGAGATAGAGTGAGAGCGCACACGGCAATGACATGGGAAAGAGTGGAATTATTACTGGGGATCTACTTTATATTGGGGGAAATATATATCTGTGGGTGCGGAGTGGGGGAGAGTGGTGTGGTGGTGGTGGTATTTAACTGTCCATTTGTTGGGGGTGGAGGGTCCCCAAAGGAATTGGAGAGTGGTTGGACCTAAACTCGAATGTAGACATTATTGTAAGAAAAAACTTCAGATACCTAACTACGGTTAATCATGGCTTTTTAATTAAGAGCAATACTATTTCTACATACACTATAAATAGGGTACACGATATACATAGTAACTTTTTCACTCATTTTTTTAAAACGATAAGTAAAATTTATTTTATTCTAAAATAGATGAAGTGTAAGGTAAACACTTCTATAATTTTTATTTTTAATTTTAATTTTAATTTTTTTATATATTTTTTTTAAAATTTTTTCTCATTGCAGCTATATGGTGTAGTCGTAGTGTACACGTAACAAATATTTTACAAATATCAATAAAAAATATATGAATTTTTTTTTAAGAAAGTATGGTGGAATTTTTTAGAATTTAATTTTAATAGTTCTAAAATAGAAAAATTAAAAAAGAATATAACGAGAAGCAAAAAAATGAAAATTATAAAATACTTATGTGATACAATTAAAATCACAATATACGTACTAAAATGATAAACTATATTAAAAGGATAATCTAAAATTTTCTCAAATTTTAACTTTAAAAATCTTAAAATGTAAATATATATAATTTGATTCTCCAACTTTTAAGCTTAACATTCAACAATTCAAATAGTTAGCATAATTATTTTACTCTCTAGCATTAATTTTGGTTAGAAAAAGGAATTTATTGTTTACATCTAATTAGTGCTAGATCCTATTATAAGAAACAAGAACTTATCTTGGGAAAGAGATTGGAAAGGGATAAGGGTCGCGCTTCTGAATATCTGTACCTGCCTTCTTGTCCAATCTTATATTTTACATAAAAAAATAATAAAAAAAAATATAATTTTATAGAAATATTGATTTATATGATAAAGTTAAGGGTTGATATATAAATATATATATATATATATATATATATATATATATATATATATATATATATATATATATATATATATGATGCACTGGTGTATGGAAGTAGCATGGATGCACCTAGCGCATTCAATAATTAATTGTTCATTCGATGCAAACAAGGATACTAAACTAATTTTATTAAAGGTTTACGATCTCAAATTCCCAATATAAATGTTTATTATTATGAGAGTATTAGGTCCTGATTGCATAAATATCATAATAATTGAAATATAAAAAGTGCAATCAAATGTCTTGAATGAATATCGTATTCAGTATTTAAATTATTTTTAAAAAATAAAATAAATTTTTTTATAAATAAAATATATTATCCTATTAATTTTTATAAAGTAAATAAATCAAACTCTTGCTTCAAATCATACACAAAATATATATATATATATATATATATATATATATATATATATATATATATATATATATATATATATATATATATTTTGAATAAATTATTATTAAATATTTTATTTCAACATTCAAATAGAATCTTAATCTATTACATGTGAGATATATTTATTCAGAAGTTTTGATTATTATATATATCATCACAAATAATATGAAAATTTGGTTTAATAAATTTAAAAGGTAGTTTAAAAATTAGTTTACAAGTACAATGGTATCTTTCACGATGTGAGGTTGTTATTGAGTGGAAGGGGCTAGAGAGAAGTACTACAGCAAAATTAGGTTATAAAAATATATGTTTATATCATTCTTTTAAGTGTTTCATTTATAGTCTATCTATATCCAAAATTAGATTATAAGGATATATTTTTGGGACACATTATAGTAATGTGTCGCTATACACCCTAGCGACGGCACATATAACGATACTAATAATAAATGTCGATATTTTTTTCAGCAATATATATTTTTTTAAAATTTTTAATAATATTTAAATATGTCGTTATAATATAATTTTGTTATAGTAAAGGAATGGAGAGAGATGCATTCCTACACTTTCTAAATGAAAGGAACAATATATTGTTTGTTTGGAATATATTCAAAACAGGAAAAATGCAAGAGCCTTCACTTGCTTGTTTTTCCTCAAACATAAAGCAGACACATTTTCTAATTACAAAGAATTCTAATTCCTTGATTAAGATGCTTGGTAATTAAGGAAACTAAATTGAAAATTACTTATGAAAATATTTACTGTGAAATAAATGAGTCTATGTTGAAGAAGATTTTATAGTTTAAATATATTAACCTACTATCATGTCACAACTAATATTAAGTGGTTCTTATTATAGAGGTTTTTAGATAGTGCATGTTTAAAAAATTTAATTCTCGACTTCCACTGTAATAAAATTAGGTTATAAAGACACATGTTTGTGACACTTTTGTATAAGTGTACTATCTATATTTTATCTATATTCAAAATTATATTATAGGGATATATTTTGGGAACACATTACAAAAATATGCCACTATATATGCTAGCGACGGCACATATAACAATACTAATAATAAGTGTCAGTATTTTTACCAGCGATATTTTTTTTAGATTTTAAAAATATTTAAAAATGTCGCTATAATATAATTTTATTATAGTATTCTCGGATACTAACAGTTAGTTAGTTTGGAACCTAAATGAACTGGCTCAAACAAAAAATATGTAAAAAAATAAAATCAGGTGAGTTATATATAAAAAAAAATATAAATGTCGAATGATGGAATTGAATATATGTGAAAATTAAACTAATAACCTTTTTGAGATAAGAGGGTTGAGAATTTCTCAATAAGCTCATACGTACGTCATATTATCTATAAAATCGATTTATATTTTTATCTTTTTTATTTTGTTGAAGAGAAATAATGTTGGATCTCATTAGCACAAAATAAAAAGAGAAGAGTATAATTTGTATTTTTGGTTAGAGGGAAGCTGTATTGGATCCCATTTCCAATACATGAGAAAGAAAAGAATTGGATCCCATTTCCATTACACCAGAAAAGAAGAGTACATTAGAGTACATCAAATAGGACTAAACACACTCTAAAACATGAAATCAGTTGTTTCACATTGTTGGCATTATTCCACACAAAAATACATATTAATTGTTGATGTAAAAATACATTAATTGTTGATGTACAGATGCAAAGAATAAATGGCTCTAATTGGCTCTTGGCATGCTATATTTTATTTATGAGTTTGCTCCACATAGATCCTTCTCGATCGGGAGTTTCTACAGTAGTGCAATTATTATTTGTCTTATATGCCGACGTAATTTATTTTCACAGACCTTCATTTAATATCTAACCTCAAAAAGGACAAAAAAAAAAAAAAAAAAAAAAAAAAAAGTGCATCTCATAACTGTTAATGTTAGATATAAAAATATAAAATTATTATATTCTACCGATTTAATTTTTTAAAATTAAATTATTATTCCATATAATTTAGTATAATATTAGAAAAAATTTTCTCTCTCTCTCTCTCTCGCTCTTTTTAATGACAAAGCAATATGGAGGGCCTCCACCTTGCCCAAAATTAAACTCCTTCCCAAGGCGTTTGTTGTGGATTGTTTATTGATCTATTTTTTCATATCATTTCAAAAAAATTCAATTAATTTTATAATATTTTATTAAAAAAATATTTTTGTAATAATTAATCAGTCTCTAACACAAATGACAACAAAATTAATAATTAATATTCATGATTTTAAATTCGAAATATAATTATTTTATATTTTTAGTTAAATTTTTTTTTAAAAAAAAAAAATGCAAAGCACATACAATATGCTACCATTCTCTCCAAAAAAAATTATTTATAAGTCTTACAGTACTGCTTTTGTGGCTAGAATTTTACCTCTAATTTTATCACTTTTGTTTAAATATATATATATATTTATATATACTAAAGTCCTAAAGAAGTATTTTAAAATCTTAATTAGATGCAAGGTTGTAAGATGCACTTCCCAGTTGTATGGGATGTACAGGTAACACTTAAATTTGGAAAAGTACTGAGTCTACAATCAAACAATCAAATAGAATTGTAAACTCTATAACTCCCCATACAAGATTTCTTTTGAGTATGCGGGGCACTTTAAAATGCCAATAAATAGCACTTGCTCCTCCAGACCAGCGCTATGCAGGTTCACCGCATTTTACTGATGATTACCAACGAATCAGTAGGAAGTGTGACATTTCGACGGAGGTGCTCATTGAGAAGTGTGGTATCCCTTCCAATGGTTTTGATGTTTAGATATTTTTTCATAAAATAGTTGTTTGAATGTTGGAAAGTGATGCAAGAATCTTAGTACGCCGGGTTGGCAATTCAGTTCATTGTTTACGAGATCGGCTCGAAAATAAGTTTGAGATTGTTCGTTCGATTAATAAACAAGCCGTACACGAGTTCGGATCAGTTTACTCGTGATCTCTCTCTCTCTCTCTCTCTCTCTCTATCTATATATATATATATATATATATATATATATATAGCGTAGAGCTACTATACTCTTATGAGGATAGATTTTTTTATACTCATAACTTTTTCACCCTTAGATGAAGGGATGTGCGGTTAGGATGATAGTACTTCCCCTAGGGTTTAGTGGATTGTTGGTGAAATAGTATAAATTCTAGAAACTACTATAATCCTAACTGCACATTTCTTCATCCAAGGATCGAAAACTTATGAGTACGAAGGAGTTTTACTCATAAGAGTATAGTAGCCGGACTCTCTCTCTCTCTCTCTCTCTCTCTCTCTCTCTCTCTCTCTCTCTCTCTCTCTATATATATATATATATATATATATATAATTAGGCTACTATACTATTAATAACACAAAGTCATTGATGCTATTAGCACTACTACAGGTTTAAGATTTCGTGGCGACATAAATTGCCACCATAGCCCAAATTATCATCATGAAAATCTTTTGGAGGCGACAATTTAGTCGCTGCATGTTACGCCCCGGGGTTCGTTTTGTAAAGTCATTTTCAAAAATAGGACCAGTTTGAAAATAAGTCAGCAGAAAATAACTTTTTTTATTTTTTATTTTTATTTTGACAACCTTGACCACGAGACGAACATATCCGCCACAAATAAAGGAATCCCTCTGTACATACGGACAAAACCTTCTCTATATTTGCACGACGTCACACACAATACAATATAACAACCACCAATCACAACTCACAAAACCAGCATACACAATGGATGCACAACCAGCTAATCAATTCTTAAATTCATGATGCTTGATATGCTCTACAACGTCTTTCTTGTAGATGATACAAATATACAGATCATCAAACATTCATATTTTTTCGAAAGTGTTTTCCATCTGAAACCTTTACTTGAAATCTAAGAATACAATGAAAATCAAAAACTTTTTGAAAATAGTCTCCCGCATGGAGCATGGAAACATAGTCTTTAGAAAAGCGATTACCACGAGGAATAGAAAATAGTTTTGCCATAAAACTCGCAAGATCATAAAACCACAGAATAAAAAATCTATTGTTTATTAAACCAAACCAGCATTCAATCAAATATAAACTGACCACCAACAGTATCTAGATTATTTGACAAATAAAACAAAGGTTAGATAAGGATAAATCGTAGAACACTAAAAAGTAAACCTCCGGACCGGTAAGCTCTCTGGCTATGTCATCACCTCACGTACCGTCTCGACTGTCACCTGAATATGGGGGGAAGTGAGAAACCAACTAGGGTTTCCCAATGGGTATCACAAGCCGACGAAGAAGAGCTGTATTCATTGGTAACCAGGAGATAAACAACGGTATGAAATATGGTAATACTATAGTAGTATATCATATCAGAATAGGAAAGAATACTGTATGCACAACTACCGCTATTGTAATTGAAAGTATGCGTCAACTGGACTGATAGTCCAAATATATAAACCTAATCAATCACCATATTGGTCAAAAGACTTCAGACAATGTCATGCTACGATAAGCATGGCATATAATCATAGCAGGGACCACATAGAACTCATAGGTCAGAAACACGACCGCTTTTCAAGAAAAGAACTCCATTGTGGTGGCCAAACTGCTAGTGTACGCGAAATGCACAAAAACGAGTTGTGAAGATTGATGTAATATGATAAATAGTCAACCATCAGCAAATAGCCAACAATAAGTCCACAGTGGAATGCACCGACCAATCAAGTCACTTAATCTCACAGCTAAACCACGCCGACCAATCAAGCCATCAGATCATGCGATAATATAACAAATTGGTATCACTTTATTACTAAATCATAATAGATATAAATAAAAGAAAAGTTGTAATGACCCGACTCACTAGCAATAATAACTTGTTGGGCCCAACCACCGGCCCAAAATGCTTAAGTCCAGTTATTATTATTAATGTCAATATCTTTTATATACCCAATTACCACCCTATTTTCATCCAATGTGAAATTATTGGGGTGTTACAAAAGTAGAGCAAACAACTATATATAAAATCAAGTGGTGATATGTGCTCAACATGTAAGGTGTGTATAAACAAGTAAAAGAAAAAGAAAAGAACGTCACCGAGTTAGCACCGCTGTACCGATTTTGGATCGAAATACCTACCTAAATTGGGCGAGACACCTAACTCCCGAGATGCTTCCGATCATCGACCGAACCTGCACAAGATCTATAGAGTCAAAGCTAAACTCTAAAACTCATAGTCCCAAAACCGTTGAAAAAATCGATTTCTTTAACTGGGTTCTCAAAACCCACCATTTTTTTGGAATTTCACCGGAACGCTCCCGGAACTCACGAAGTGCCTTGGGAGGTCCCAAACTACACTATAATTCACATGCTATCTCGAACCGCACCGAATCAAGTGCCCAAACAGGAAACACAAGATCTGATGCTTATAAATATATTTAACCACAAGAATGTCGAAACGGGTCCCCGAAATTGCCGATTTTGACTACGGAAGTCTTCGCAGCCCACCGACTATCTCCGAACACCTGAGATAGCGAGGGCAACTAGCGGACGAAGTTCAGTGAAGAATATGAGCATTTACTCTGGTCGAAACGTGAACCCTGCGCCGAAAATGCGTAAAAATTAATGATTTTGCCGATAAATGCTTCAGGATCCAATTTATACCACACGAAAGCCAGCAGACCCTGGAAGATCAGTCTAGAGGGTCAGTTCAAGTTGCTTGAGGTAGCCCGTGTGGCCAATTTGTAATTAAATCCCCAAACTTTTATTTAATTGCATTATTATATAAGAAAAATAGGTAATTATGGTTTGTTACCAAAACCGTGAACTTTGGAGGCCAACCAGCAGTGTGTGCTGATAGGTCTCGTTGTGCTGAACGCCGTGCTCACTGTCCAGAGCGAAGGCGGTAGTTGGGGAGCGTGCCGGGTCAAGTTGAAAGACACTTTCTAATGCCATCGGGGGTGGCGTAGCCAAATACGCAATTCGGGACGAGTCAGACCGCAATGAAGGTGAGCACAGTAATCCTCGGTACCTTAGGAAGGCCATGCTCGCCTTTTGCAAGTTAACAAGAGGTCCCACTGGTCGCGAGCGTGAGTCGGCCAAAAATTGCACCCAACTAGGGCAACCGGAGCAACCTTACTCCACGCAAGTTCCAGGAGGCCAGGAGGGCGCGGCACCGACCGGAGAGGATTCTGCTGGTGAGGGATGACCGCCAAGGGCGGTGACAGGTGGTTGGAGGCGGTGGCGGCTTGAGGGTGCAGCCCGCACTACACCCGGTTTGTTTGTAGAGGGCTCGGGTCGGGTCGGTGCAAGCGGCTGCAACGGCTCACACGGGCGGCACCGGAGGGTGCTCCAGTGCCCTCGGTCGCCGGCCGGGTGTGACAACGGCGTCGGGCTCAGGTGCAGACCAAAACCCGAGCAACTCGAGTCCAGGGTGGGGTTCCGGCTAGTGGGGAGGCTCAACCTTGCTTTGGCACGCCGGAGGTGGCTTGTCGGAGCACGATGATACCAGCGGTAGGGTCCCGAGGCTGCGGTTTGGGGCTTCGGGTTCTAAGCAGAGAAAGAGAGAAAGAGAGATAGAAAGAGATGGAAAAAGATTGAACCCAAGTGATCTCCGATGGTCGGGGGCTTGCTGGTGATCGAGGATCGACAATGGCGACGTAGAGGATGGGTTCAGTGTGGCTGGATCAAGAACAAAAGGGAGGGGAGTCGAGAAGGTGGAGAAAACGTACCCTAGGTTTCCTATATAATCCTCATGTAAAATTGAGCGTAATTCCCTCCGAAATTAGAAACTCAGTCCTCCACTACACGCGTAATGTGCGCACATGCCCCACCATGTGCGATTTCACAAAATTCTGCGCATAAAATGTTGCGCCTTTCTCCAAATTATCAATTTTTAATTTTTGACCAGTTTTCGAAGTTCACGCTATTTTGTAATTTCAACACACCAAATTCGAAAACGGAACATGCCACGACCTCTGGGACTGCCAGTTCGATAAGGTGGCATTTTTGTTTTGTTGCGATCGGTCCACGTTTAGCGAAGGGGTCGTCAGGGGACCTTCGGGCTGGTGCTTTAGGGTGGGTCCTGTGGGGCCCCTAGGCACCAGCGGTGGCGGCAGCCGGTTCAATCCCGTTGCCAACACCACCCAGATTTAGATTTATATTCTAGATCTAGCTTGGGGAAGCCTAAGTGACGGTTGGGCTACCGGAGGAGGGGGTCGCCAGACTTCAGGGCGACGGTGGTGCGGGTCCAGGGTGGTGCAGCCAACAATGGGTGTCTTTGGATCCTCTAAACCTAGAGAGAAAAAAGAAGAGAAGGAAGGAGAGATGGGTGTCGTCGGGTTTTTTGGTGGCTAGGAAGGATGTCGACGGTCGGGAGGGTGGTAGCGCGGCAAGGTGATGGCGCAGACAGCTCGGGTTTCGTGAAGGAGAGTAGAAAGGCGTGCGACTGAGGGGAAACCCTCGCTTCTCTTTTATATTGTTTCGTTGCAAGTTAGATCCTTCGACAACATTATTTTAATTCCAGTCCCTTACATCACGCGTAAAATGCGTCGAGACCCTTCCACGTGCGATTTCATGTGATTCGGCATATAAAATGTCACACTTTTTTCGTAAAAATTATTGTGAAATGTCGTGTTTCATGTTTTTCTGTAGTTTTGCCTTGCAAAATTCAAAAACGAACTTCACTACGATATTCAGTGCTGTCTGACCATTCGGAAAGCAATTTTGTTTCATCGGAAATGGTTTTCGATTCGCGAAGTTAGCCGTTTCTCTAACAACTTCTCTTTAAAAATAAATTTTGAATTTCAAAAATTTAAATTAACCAAAATTCAAAATTTATAATTATTACGGACTAATCCAAATCCTGAGAATGTTACATGTATTTTTCTACCATAGCATCCATCCATTTTGGATCCTTGTGACGCCCCGGATTTTGAAAGTAGTATATATATATATATATATATATATATATATATATATATATATATATATATATATATATATATATATATATATATATATATATATATACTACTTTCATCCGGGGCGTCACAAGGATCCAAAAGTATATAATATACTACTTTGATATATATATATATATATATATATATATATATATATATATATATATATATATATATATATATATATATATATATATATATATATATATATATATACACTTTGATATATATATATATGCGTAGGGCTACTATACTTTTATGAGTATAAACCTCTTTATACTCATAACTTTTTCATCCTTGGATAAAGAAATGTGCGGTTAGGATGATAGTGGTCCCCCTAGGGTTTACTAGGTTGTTGGAAAAATAGTATAAATCCTAGAAACTACTATAATCTTAACCGCACATTCCTTCATCCAAGGGATGAAAACTTATGAGTACAAAAGGATTTTACTCATAAGAATATATATAATAGCCGGACCATATATATATATATATATATATATATATATATATATATATATATATATAATCATAGTTCAGAAAGTAATCTCATGACGCGACTAGATCCGCCACGCGTATAGGAGATTTCCTGCCCTAAACCAGTGTCTCTCCTATACGCGCTTGGCTAGGCAAGAACAATACTTAATAATGAAAGCAATATTTACTAGTAAAAGCATAATCAATTAACATCTGCTACAGATAATCCAGCAATACTAATGTCATAAACAAATTATAAAATAACTGGAAATAAACTAGAAAATGCTCTGCCATGGGATGGTACTAACGCAATATCCTCACAGTTCACCCCGCTGCTCACTACTCGAACAACCTACACAAGTCACCCAGGGGTGTGAGACACAACTGAATGTATCTCAGTGGGTGAAGAGCAATAAAGCACAACGAAACAATATATGCAGGTATGTAGCAGGTATAATAGCATGTAAGAAAGCAGATATATCAACAGGTATGTAAGCAGGTATATCGACAGGTATGAAAGTATATCAATGGCCTGACATATGTCAACTATAATAATGCACCATCAGTAATCCGTTATAACCAACCATATGCCACTGTTGGTCAGTAGGACCTAAGGCTAGTGCCAAACCAAATCTGACATGAACCCCACACTTGTTGACTATCAAAGGGCTCAATATTGCCCGGTCTGCTGAAAATAATAGGGGCTCGATATCGCATGGTCCCACAAGTGCAGCCATACCAAACGGGCTCACAGGTCGCAACGACCACTCTACTGATAAAGAACACCCCGGTGGGGGATCAGTTCACTAGTGTACGTGAAGATGTCCAACTGGTGCATGGCGATCTCAATGTAGATGCTCAAGCTCACGGTCAGGAGACCGAAAATACGACAAACAGCCGAGAACTCCCAATCAGGATCAAGCATATCAATGTATTAATAAATATGCCGTGATAACAAGATATTCCACCAACTCTATCATGCAATGTAAAACTGTAAATACTGGCACATATAGTCTAGCAGTAGGTGATATATAACAACAGAGTCTAAGAGTGTCTGAAACATTGAGCATGACATAAATGAAATATGAATCAATAAAAATCCTACTATACTAAGAGTGTCAACTGCACTGAGTATAAATATAATAGCAAGCAGTAAACACATCAAGTAGGGTTAGCAAGGCAACCAATGGAACCAGTCAATCATGGTACCCAAGGTTACACTATACCGATACTTGGATCGGAGTACCCACCTCAACCTAGACGGTCCTGATATCTGCTGCTGAACTGGCGAGGCGACTCCCGATATCCGTTGCTCGACCGACGAGGCGGCTCCTGAATGCTTGAGCCTGAACCATAACCATCAATCAGTAAATGACTCACACATACCAAAACCACAACAACACACTGTAATAACACCTAGATCATTGAAGGTCTCGGGATCCGCCGGAATTTCGGTAATACGCCGATCGATCAATATTGATCCGATCAGAGCCTACAAACGACCAAATTAAATGAAATTTGGCGTGTTGCCCCAGAACACTTCACTTAAGATATCTAGGAAATCCTCTATCACTGGATAAAATCCTAAGTCCACAAAGTGCCATAAATACTATAGTCCAGTATCGAATATGTCGCTTTCGACTACGGAATTCCCAAACATAGACCAAACCCACTAGACCAGCCAGGATAGTGCCAGGGACAGCCAAAGGCACCGGGGGCTCGCAAACAGTCAACTCAAAACCTCGAATTGCACGATTAGCACCAAGTTGCCAATAACCGACGATTTAATTGGTTTACGAGTCAATAAATAATTCCCACTCATCGCAGGCCGTTAGATCTTGAACAAAAAGTTCAAAGATCATCTACATGCTGTCCAAAACATCCCACACTGTCACAATTGCAACTAGGTCCTAGACTTTCCAAAAATTGCATAATAACATTAAAAATCCAAGTTTTCAACTTGTTACCTAAATCTGCAGGTTTTCAGATCAATCCAAGGGTTCAGTCAAAGGCCTTCGACTCGCTGAAGCCCGTGCTCACAGCCCAAGGATGGCACAAAGTCCGAGGAAGGATTAAAGTCACCTTCCAAAACCATTTAGAGCCTAGGTTAGGATTTCCATCTCACCACTCAACCAAACCGAAAACTAAAGAGAGCATCATGCTAGGGAGGCCAAGAAGGTTCAGATGCTCATCTTGCCCGAGTCGAGAGGTTGTCGGAGTAGTAATGGTGGTAACCTCGGCCAAAAGCACATAAATTAGAGCTCCAAAATCCCAACTCTTCGCTGCAGCTGAACCCACCAAAAAGAAACCTGAGCATCATGCTCCAGAGGTCAAGAAAGGTTCGAGGCTCACTTACCCACAGCCGTGGAAAGGCCAGAGACTGCACCGGAGTAACCTTGGCTCCGCCGAGTTGCACCAAGGCTCGGTTTGACCGAGTCTGAAGAGAACACCACTAGGGACCATACAGTAGCTAGAGGAGGTCCCGAGGAGTGTTAGGAGCTCTGCCCAGTCCAGTGTTGACATTGGGAAGCACTGGTTGATCAAGATCCAAGCTTGCGGCCTTCCAAAGAGCACTAATGGTGGAATCCTAACCAGAGGTTAATGTCCACATGCAAAGGTACAGGAGGGGCTGCTAATTGTAAGGAAGCTTACCAGATGGGTGGTCGGTAGGTCGGGGAGTGACGGCAGCAGTCGGCAGCCAAGGTCCAAGAACCAGTAACCTAGAGTTCAAGATTGTGGTGTCGATCCCAAACCAAAAGCCTCCAAACTTCTTGGATGATCTCCAGGGGGTCTACAGAAGATGGCCAACAAGTTGGATTCGCCACAAATTCGCTGAAGAAACCACACAATAACCCCCGGCCAAAACTAGGTTTCCGGCGAGCTCCGAGTTCTCACCAGCCAACCCAGGGTCTCAGGCACCACCACTGCGTGGAGGACATCCTCAGAAGGTGAGAATGCCACTACCATGCTCCAGAAGTAAAGAAAAAGCCAAGGTGGAGATCCTTACCTCACTTCAGATCCGAGGAGAGAATGGAAGGTGTAGGGTTCCTCTCTAGCATCCAGCGGTGGATTCCGCCGACTGTGCTCCTCAGGATAGGTCTACAGAGGAAGAAGGAGTGGACTAGAGCTCTCTAGAGAAAATCTGGTGGCCAAAACTCTCCTCTCTCCAAGCTCGGGACTCAAAACAATGGCTTCTTTCCTTCTCTTCCTAACCGGCCAAAGGAAGAATAAGGCTCGAGGGGTGCTGTTGTGAGGAGTGAGGAGGGTCGTGGGGAGGTGGCCGCGAGAGCCCAGGACTCGGGAGCAGGTGGTTAAGCTCCAACAAAATCCTAGCAGCAAAACCCAACAAAATGCTAAAAGGTTCCTCCATCCGGTTCACCTGCAGGTAAGTCCCTCTCCAAATGTATAAAATGCTGAGACCCCTCCACAAGCAATGCCAAACAAAATAATACCTAAAATACTAACACTTTAGCAAGAATACACTAAAAATTACTATATTTCACGTATTTCGAGGCAATCCAGTCGTCGAACATAAAAACGGACGACACCACAACGTCCGGCTCGTTGAAACCTATCCGGTAGCCATTTTGGTTTGTCAAAACTAGCTCTCGAGAATTCACAAAATAATCCTCCACAAAGATCAACCATGTATGGCATGCTTTTCGAGGCTCTAGACTCGTCGAAATCAAAATCAGATCGCGCCATCGCGCTCAGTTCGCTAAGACTGATCAAATTGAGTATTCGCATCCACAGATTCGGGTTCAGATCAGCCACACAAGGCAAGTTTAGAGAAACGATCCAGAAAACGTCAAGTTACTATTCACTTAAGTTACAATTCAAAAATCAAACTATTCAGCTTTTATTACAAATTAAATCTTTAAAATTCTCGGTTTCTACACTCCTATTATGCATGAGAGAAACAAATTGGCTCAATAGTGCATATAGAAGCAATAGAAGCAGCAGGATCCTTAGAAGTGAATTTTATAGGTTTGATTGTACCTTCACGTAGTTGATTACCATCTCGTGTATTGAACTAGTATTGGTTGGAGGTTCGTGATGTGAAGTGACAAAATATTGATGAGTTTGAGAATCGACGGTAGATGCATGAAGCGCGCGGGCAGTCGAATTCAACCGGCCACTTGTTAAATCTGTAGAATGTGTTCTCGAAAGTTGTTGATGGAAAGCTTGTGGAATTGCCAATAATTCTTTTATAAATTTTTATTTTTATTTTTATTTATTTATTTATATATTTTTTTTTTTACCGTAAGTGATAAAAAATTTAGTGATTAGTATTCGAAGCTCCGAATTCGAAGTTTTATTACTTTATATTTTCAGTTAAATTTATTTTAAAAATAAACGAAATGAATAGCATATTATTTTTCTTTTAAAAAAAAAGCTTTTAAAATTTTATAATTTTTTATACACAAATTTTTTATCTGGTTTAGATCACATTTATTTAAGTAGATTTTAATTTTATAACATTAATCATTAAAAAAAATTATGTGTATGTAATTTATTAGTAGTAAATTAATTGCAGAAGATATTTTCTCATTATTGAATGGGAGGATTCGGTATCACAAGTCATTGTAACACTCCAATTATTTCATATAAGATGAAAATGAAGTTATAATTATATATATAAGAGATCATAATTTTTTTTTTTTTTTTTTTTTTTTTTTTTAAAGAGAAAGATAGCATGCTACCCGCTTTGCTTATTTTTTAATTAAACTTAGCTGGAAATGTGAAGCAACTAGGCTTCGAACTCGGGTCTCGGGTATCAACCACCAAGCCCTAATTTTAATAATTGGACTTAACTGTTTTAGGCCGGTAATTTGAACCTAACGAGTTATTATTGTTAGCGGGTTGGATCGTTATATTTTGAATCAGAACCGGTTCACCAGTCGGAAGTATGAGGCAGACCTCATATCATCTGGTGATATTGGGCTGTGTGTGTGATTAGACTGACGAGGACGTAAGGAAGGAGTTTATGATATTTGGCTTAAACGTGATAGAGGAGTCTGCGATACCTGATTAGACTAACGTGATTAGACTAACGAGGACGCGACGGAGGAATCTATTATACTCGACCTAAACAGGAAAAGTCTCGAGACTAATAATAATAACTGACTTAAATATTTTAGATGGATGTTTTGGATCTAACAAGTTATTATTATTAATGGGTCTAATCATTACCGTCACTTTCAATTTCTCTGGAATCGGATCATTACAACCACTCCTAATTTCTCTCGATTCTACAAATTTTCCAAACTCTACTATAGCGAAATAGATTATTCTTTTAGACTCTGTTTATTTCGGAAACAAGCTTTGGAATAAGGTATTGTTCCAGCCTTGCTCTCCAAGTACGTTTGGTTATAAATGGGAACATCAATTCTCGTCTTTCTGAAATAAGCTGGTATAAGACTAGAGCCATTGTTCCGGCCTTTTTTTTGGAATAAGATTTATTCCCTGAGAATAAGTTTAATTAAAATAAAATAATTTTAATTATCATATTAACTCTTTAATTAATCTAATATTTTAACTAATCTAATTATTTTATTAACTAACTATTTAAGTATTTAGATAATTAATTAATTAATTAAATTATTAAATTATTTATAGTTAATTAAATAATTTATTATCAATAATACTCATTATTGTTAATTATTTTATCAATTAACTGAGAATAAGGTTAAAGTAAATATAATTATAATTATTATATTAACTCTTTAGTTAATTTAATATTTTAACTAATCTAATTATTTTATTAACTAATTATTTAAGTATTTAGATAATTAATTAATTAATTAAATTATTAAATTATTTATAGTAAATTAAATAATTTATTATCAATAATACTCATTATTGTTAATTATTTTATCAATTAACTGAGAATAAGGTTAAAGTAAATATAATTATAATTATTATATGAACTCTTTAGTTAATTTAATATTTTAACTAATCTAATTATTTTATTAACTAATTATTTAAGTATTTAGATAATTAACTAATTAAATTATTAAATTATTTGTAGTTAATTAAATTATAAATTATTAATAATATTAATTATTATTAATTATTTTTTCAATTAATTATTTTTAAATTAAAATTATTATTAATATTCATTATTTGTTAATTATTAATTAAATAATTAAATAATTAAATTATTTTAAAATTATAATTATTTTTATTATTATTATTTCAATCTAACTATACAAATGTTAATTTTTTTATTTTTAAGAATAATCTAATTTTCATCCAGAATAAAATTGGTCTTACTTCTGAAACTATATATATATATATATATATATATATATATATATATATATATATATATATATATATATATACATATATATATATATATGAAATAAATAATTTTATCTTATATCTGAATCAAACAGTCTTAAAATTTTTATTGTTATTTCAATATGCAAGGAATAGCCTGATCTAAAATATGAGCTCGTCAACATTATAAAGTCTTATAATTTTTATCCTATTATTGATTTGCAAACCATCAATAATAGGATAGAGTTGAATTATTGTGGCATTAATTTGAAGCTGATCCATTGCTGTCTCAGGTAAAATCAGGTGGGAATATTGTGACATGAATCAATCACTCCTAGTGCCAATAGCCTATTTATTGTGTTTCTCAAAAATAATAAAAATATCTATTTATTGTGGGAATAGGTGCAACTCAATAAACAAGTAGAAGATTCGTGACGCCGATACTAATATTAATGTATTTCCAAGTCCAAGCAAAAATATTTTAGTTTTCTTTTAAGTTTTATATTATTTGATTGGTAAGTTCAAAGTTTCATCGCAACTTCTTGCTTAACATCTTTTTAATACTATTTATCATATTATTGTGAGTTATTATCTTAATTTATTATAATAAAATTATGTTATAGTGATATTTTTAAATATTTTTAAAAGTTAAAAAAAATGTCACTAATAAAAATACCGACACTTTTTATTAGTATCGCTATATGTGCAGTCGGTAGGGTGTATAGCGACACATTATTGTAATGTGCCTCAAAAATATATTTCTATAATTTAATTTTGAATATAGATGAAATATAGATAAAACAATTATACAAAAATATTACAAAAATATATCCCTATAATCTAATTTTATTATAGTGATTAATTCTCACAATCACATATTAAGAAAAATTCTCATGGCTTGATTGATTGCAAGGTGTGCTATTTGATGTAATACTGCTTAATTGGTGCGATAAAATACTTAATTAATAATTTTTGAACATTCTTTTTTTAAAGAGTAAATGAATAATACAAAGATCGTGTTAAAACAGAAACCACCGGTTAAAATATATATATATATATATATATATATATATATATATATATATATATATATATATATATAATAAAATAAAATAAAATAAGGTCTCTTGGAAGACTCAAAAATAGAATTGTCTTTTTTTTTTTTTTTTAACAAGCCAAGCTAAAAAAGGCGTAGCTTAAATACATCCATTTCTGTGGATATATTGTGATATATTGTGACATTCTAATAATTTCTCATCATATCAAAGTAAGATTGTGAATAAATATATAAGAAATAATAAATAATAATAATAATAATTGAATTTAAGTATTTTAAACTGTGATTTGAACTCAATAAATTATTATTATTAGTAGATGGAATCATTATATATATATATATATATATATATATATATATATATATATATATATATATATATATATATATATAGTCCGGCTATAATACTATTGATAGCACGAAGCAATTGGTGCTATCAAGTTTTCTGTCGTTGGATGAAAAGATATGCGGTTGAGATTATAGTGGTCCCCTAAGATTTTTACTATTCAACCAACCACCTAGTAAACCCTAGGGGACCACTATCATCTTAACCACATATTTTTTAATCCAAAGACTAAAAATTTGATAGCACTAATTACTTGATACTATCGATAGTATTCTAGCCTAATATATATATATATATATATATATATATATATATATATATATATATATATATATATATATATATAATCACTTTATGACATAAAAGATGGACATAGTTTCTCACTAGTGAAACAATTAAAGTAACAAGGCTTGGTGGAGAGATCAAATGTTCATATTAGAACTGCAAGGTAAATTGATCTTTTCAAAAAGTGTGGGGCCACCATATCTCTTAGGTTCAATTCTGATTGTGTGTAATATAGCCCTAAGGTCTCTCTGTTGCTTCCAACTAAAAGATAGTTTCTTGAAATAGAATTCTCAGGGTCTAAAAAGCCTAAAGGCAATATCAAAAACCAAAAAGTAAATTAAATAAAAAAAAGGGTTAAATTACATTTTTTGTCTTCAAATTATGATGTACATACACTATAAAAAATTTAATATATAAAAATATTTTTATTGGTACTTAAAGTTACTAGAAAATATTTCAAAATTATCTTCTATCATATTTGATAGCTTCGGTATATAAAGAATTGCCATACAAATATCAATGTTTATACCAACCATCGATAAAATATATTTAGATTTGTTAAGTATAGAAAAAATATTGGGATTTTTTTAGAAATAATCCTGTGAAATTTGCAAATTTGCAAAATGACCCTCTCAAATTTTTTTTTGTAAAATTAACCCTACTTTTGCCACCTCGGCGCCACGTAGGGGAGCCAGCGTGAAGGCGCTGAAGCGGTCAGCGCCTTCACAATATTCCTATGAAGGCGCTGAACCCCTCAGCGCCTTCATGCCTTGTGTTGAAGGCGCTGAAGGGTTCAGCGCCTTCACAGGATTTCTTGTGAAGGCGCTGACCGCTTCAGCGCCTTCATGGTGTACGCTGAAGGCGCTGTTTCATTCAGCGCCTTCAGCATACGCACAACGCCTCCAGGACTTGGGCATTTTTCGCTGCGAAATATGCCTAAGTCCTCAGTGTAAGCGAAAATTGGATTCTCTGTAGAGGCGCTGAGCCAGTCAGCGTCTTTAGTATTGTGCACTGAAGGCGCTGAGCGGCTCAGCGCCGCGAAATATGCTAAATGACAAAATTATTAGGTTGTTGTTCTAACTTTGTCATTCTGACACCACCTTCGTGTGGAATATGTTGATCACTCATTACATTGGCGGAAGGACCCAAATCAATATAATTGTGGAGCATTTGGGTGTAATAATCTTGCGGTTCAAAATTATCCGACGGTTGTAACTCTTTCTCAATGTATACCGTCACAACACCATGATGTTAACATAATCCTATCATTCCCTCCAATGATTTATCATCTAGTACTTCGTGAGCTAAAAATCCACCACCGATCGTGGGACAACCAATAGTAAATTTTAGACGAAATTGTTCGCTTGTACAATTTACTAAACGATACATTCTCGTCTCAAACCTACTATATGTACAATCAGAAGGTATCGCGATTAACTTTTTTTGACCGCCAATATATCGTGGACCATTCCCATCGATAACTAACTGTCCATCCCAATGAACACTTATGGGCATGCGACGATTAGCCATTTCAACTACAAAACAAAATTTAACCACTTCAAAATACTACTTTTAACTTTACAGTCGGAGACCGACAGTGAAACCTCTCACTTTGAGCGATCTCACAGTGAGGGGATCGCTCACTGTGATGGTGAAGCTCTCACTGTGAGAGATCACTCTGTCACATTGAAGCTCTCTCACTGTGAGAGAGTGATCTTCACTCTCTCTCACTGTGAGAGAGTGATCTTCACTCCCTCACAATGAGTTCACAGTGAGAGAGCTTCAATTAAAGATTTTAGTACGATTTTATCTCAAATTAAAGATTTTAACTGTGAGACTAGCTAATCAGTTTTTTTTTTTTTTCTTTTTTGATTTGCTGTACAGTGCATAGGTGTACATGGCATGAGAGAGTGATCTTTTTTTTTTTTTGATTAGCAAATTGTGAGACTAGCAAATTGTGGAGGTTTTTTTTTTTTTTTTTTTTTTTTTTTTTTTTTTTTTGATTTGCTGTACATGGCATGAGACTGTGAGAGAGTGATCGATCACTCTCTCACAGATCATTCTCTCACTGTGAGAGAGTGATCTCTCACAGTGAGAGATCACTCTCTCACAGTGAGAGAGAGAAAGAGAGAGAGAGAGAGAGAAGAGAGATGGTGCGCGAGCTCACAGTGAGAGCGCGAGGACAAGGTGACGGCGACGGCGACGACGAGTGGAGATCGGGGCGGCGGGGGCGCGAGTGGAGATCGGCAATGTGGAGATCGGGGCGGCGAGATTTCGCGAGAGAAGAGGGAGCTCGTGCGTGAAGAGGGAGCTCGCGCGTCAAGATCGGCGCGAGTGGAGATCGGAGCTCGGCAATGCGGGAGGGGGGAGGGGCTCACTGTGCGGGAAGGGGGAGGGGCTCACTGTGCGGGAAGGGGGAGGGGCTCACGAGAGAGTGTAGATGAAGCGGCTCTGCGCGCGGGATAAGATAGTGAAGAAGGCGCTGACGCGGTAAGCGCCTTTAACAATAAGTTAAAGGCGCTGAGGGGTTCAGCGCCTTCAGTGTAAATCACTAAAGGCGCTGAGCCACTCAGCGCCTTTAGAGAGAAGCCATATTTGGCTTACACTGAGGACTTAGCCATTTTTCCCCCAAAAATGACTAAGTGTGAGGACCCGGATCCCCACGGCAGGGTTTACTGTTGGTTTGGAGGTTTTTGGGTGTGTGGGTGTGCGTGTCGGGCCCCAGATTCGGGTTTCTGGTGAAATCGGAGCTTGTATCTCTGCTGAGAGTCCATTTTGGGTGTGTGAGGTGTTTGCGCGCTTATTGGAGCTCAGTTTGTGACCCGGCACAAAAAAAATTGGATCAAGTTTACTTTTCCGGAAAATTTTGGGAAATTTTAGAAGCGGAATTTGGCCGAACGGACCTCGGATTTGGATTCAGCGCGCGAAAACGAGCGAAATGGACTATTTACTTGAATTTTTCGGAGCCCGGACGCGAAAACACGGAAACCGAGGCAAGGGGTACTGTTCCGGCGGCCGGAGGAGCGCCGGCGGCGGCAGAGCGCGGCGGAACGCGGCGGCGGAGGGCGGCGCAGGCGCGCGGTCCACCGCGGGGCGCGTGCACCGGGCGCGGGCCACGTGGCGCGCTGCGGTTGGCCGGCGCAGCGGGCGCGGTCCACGGGACTTGGCGGGGTGTACGGTGGACCGAGGGTAGGCCACGTGGCATTCTGTGGTTGGTGCGGTGTTGTGCACGCGGTCCATGAACTTTTGGCTCTGGTGCACGGTAGACCGGGGACACGTGGCGTTGTGTGGTTGGCGGGTTCTGGTGCACCCGGTCCACACGGCGGCGGCGGCGGCTGAGGCGGTGCCTCGGGACGCGTGCCCGACCCGGGTCCGGCGGCGGCGCGGCCGCGCACGTCGCGCGACGTGCGCGTTGACCGGGTCGGCGTGGGGGCGCCACGTGGCGCCCCGTGGTTGGTCGGGCGCACGGGTGCACGACGCCCGGTCGGGACACGTGGCGACGCGGCATTGGTTGGCGCCGTGCGCCGGGTGCAGGGGGGAGCTTCCAGGGACACGTGGCGGCCTGAGGGCGTTTCGGGCGCGCACAGTAACGGGCCGGCCCGTTACTGTAGCCGCCCGAAACTTTTCGGGCGCCCGAATTCCCTGGGCCCAAATCCGAAAGTGGGTCTTTTGGGCTGCTTTTTGGGGAGAGCCTATATAAAGGCCCCTTGGGCTGTGATTTTGGGGACTTTTCCGAGGGAATTGGCCCTTGAGCTCTTAACCAAAGATTTTCCTCTCCCTCTTGCCCATCTCTTGGTGAAATTTCAGAACTTTTGGAAGCCGCGACGACTGTGTTTTCTGCCTCGAAGTGCGGAGCGACGGATTTCTGTTGGAGGCCCGTTATCGTCGCTTTTCGGTCAAAATTTTCCACAGAGCTACCCCGACATCCGATTTCAGCGATTTTTGCGGCGTTGGATTCACGAGAGGTAAATCTTCGACTTTCGTGTTGAGTGTTTTGCCTAGATTTGGGTTTTTGGCATGGATTTCGAGGCATTTCTGAGCCACTGTTTTGTTGTGAGATTTCTGGACAGCACTCACTTCGCGGATTTTTATCTCCTCATCCGGACATCGGAATTCGACGATTCAAGAGCCTATCGACATCTACACTTCGCGAGGATCGTCGTGATATTTTTATTGGAATTTTAGGAAATTTATTTTCAGGTGAAATTCGCGTGTGAACAGTAACCTTGTTTGCAGATTTTGAAATAGTGATTATGTGTATGAATTGTGTATAATTGCGATGTGTTATTGTACCCAGGACTGTAAGAGCACTTCTCTGTGCTCTTTGCACTGTGGATCTGGGAAATTGTCGACTCCCGGACTGTTTATCTGTACCGGCTCGGACAGTTAGCGCGATCAGGTGGGTGATCCTGCTTTCAATACCTATGGACTGCACTCTAATTCTATGATTATAAGTGCATGCATGATAGTATATGAGCTGTTTAATCTGTGCAAACTGTATGTTAGTACCCACAGTTGATAGATGTTAAATCTGATGACCTCATTGAACCACTTGCAGTATTTGAACTCTTACATCATGAAAACTCAACTTAGCTTTATTGTCAGTTAATTATTTATTCATGCACAATTAGACTACAGAAAATGTGAACATGTATTCAGATTTGCTCATCACCTTAGCTTTCCCCCAGTGGTTGTACCCTTGTCGTTCTGACATTGTGATTTTTTCCCCGGGTCACGGGTTGGGAGGTTTAGTAGCTATGATGCATTGTACTCGTGTCTGGGGACCGAGTAGTGTTGGTAGCAGTCTGTAGATTGTTCATCATTGAGATAGTGATAGTGATAGTGATAGTGACAGTGGATCTGGGATCTTTGGGACATGGTCATAGTGACAGTGTGGATTTTTAGCCAGTGAGTGAGACAGTGATTGGATCATAGCCTGCATGAGCCATACTTGAGATCGACAGAGATGTGCAGATACTTTGCTCGGTGGGGTCGCTACCCACGAGTACCACTCCGGAGTTGGGTTTGATACGTGTCCCTCTGGCTGAGCCAGTTTTGGCAGTCACGGACACCGTCCCTCTGGCTGAGCCAGTTTTGGCAGTCACGGACGCCGTCCCTCTGGCTGAGCCAGTTTTGGCAGTCATGGACGTCCTACGTAAGTCCGGTCCTCTGGGATGTACGGCAGTAGGTAGGCGCAGGCTTGACTGGACCCTATGGGGCAGTCAGTTAGGATTGGGTGATCTGAGTTGAGAGAGAGAGTTGGTCGTGGCATCATATTCATTCTGTTCCGCCCTTTGAGCATTTAGATAGAGGCATAGTAGCAGTAGATGTTTTACTTTCTAGCTTCTCTATACTGCATTTCTTGTGTTACTTTATGCCTCTAGTAGACTTAGTGGGCAGACCGTCGGGCTTGTTGGCGGCACCCACTGAGAACTACTGTGGGAGGTAGTTCTCACACCCGTCGTGGTGTCTTTTCCCCAGGGACGTCAGCTCCAGTTCCTGCGGTGCCTGTTGCTGATCCAGCTCTTCCAGACCGAGGTAAGGGAGTCGCGAGATAGATCCCTTCCCCTTCAGCTTCAGTGTGTTATAGAGGTACCCCTATATTTTGGTTGTGTCATGTTTGAGAGTTATGTAGTGAGGTATCGAGTTGTACTTTTCTGCTTTCTTTGAGAGACTTTTGTATTTTGGTGAGGATATGTTGTATATATTGTGAGAGACTGTTCTATTTTCTGTTCATAGTTAGTTTTTCCTTACTGCTCTGATATCTGTTAGTATAGTAATCTATTTTTGCAGGTTTGACGCTACGTCTCTACGGGGCTTCCTGTAGGGGCGGCGGATCTGTTGGCGAGCCCGGGGTACAGTTCTGACCCCGGGGCGTGACAGATTAGAGTGGTATCAGAGCTTAGGGTGTAGGTCTTGAGGACTTAGGAACCCTAGGCTTATGGTTAAACCCTAGGATGACCCACGTGAGAGCCGAGACTTTTAGCGAAAGTCTTGATTGGGTATCTAACTCTCCCGAGTGGATAGGGACGAGTGATAGACATGCCTTCCTTCTGTGGCGACTATGTTGGCTGCAGACAACATAGTGCTTCGGGAAGGGGGACATGCCTTTTGACTTTCGCTAGATTGGGTCGAGTGTTGCTTTTGGTTTTGATTGTGTGTTTTGTCCCTCAGGTGGGGATGCCTCCTCGACGTTCGATGGTGACGCGCTCGCAGCCTTCGTCCTCTGAGCCCGAGCAGGAGGACTCGGGGCGAGGACCTCAGGCTGAGATTCAGGAGCTCCGTGCCCAGATGGCACAGTTGGCTGAGGCGGCTAGACGCCAGGAGGAGGCAGTGGCGCGGCTGACGCTCTTATTGGAGCAGAGAGCACAGCCGGCAGTGGCACCCCCTGAGGCTTCGCCGGTGCCTTCTTCCCCTGTTGTGGCACCCCCTGTGGTGCAGCCGGCGCCAGCGATTCCTGCTGAGCCGGTTTCGAGTAGGCCACCGGCCGGGGCGACGGGAGCGTTGACTGAGACAGAGCAGCGGGAGGTTGTAGATTTGCTGATGAGATTTCGGCGGTTCGATCCGCCCCGCTTTTCGGGCATGAGTGCTGAGCCTTGGGCAGCCGAGACTTGGATTACCACCATGGAGCGCCACTTCGAGAGCTTATTTGTGGATGAGAGGTATCGGGTTATTCTGGCTACCCACTTTCTGGAGAGCAACGCCGAGGCATGGTGGCGGCGTGTGCGACCAGCTGGTCCACCTGGGACGCAGCTTCTTTCTTGGACCGAGTTTCGGAGCATGTTGCTGGGAGCATTCTTTCCTGAGAGCGTCCGACAGCGACTGGAGGAGCAGTTGAAGAATCTCCGCCAGGGAGATAGGCCTGTGCACATGTACATAGCGGAATTCAACCAGCTATTGGCATGTGTGCCTCATGTGGCCAGGGATGAGAGCCATCGTGTTTATATGTTTGAGAGAGGACTTCGCCGAGACATTTACCAGTTTGTCCGCTCCCGCCGACTGCAGACCTTGGAGGCCTCGATGGAGCAGGCTTTGTATGTGGAGAGTGGAGAGGCCGTGATGGATGAGGTATCTCCGGCCCCTGTAGCGACTTCTGGGGCGAAGCGCCCGGCATCTCCGGAGGAGGGGCAGTCTAGCAGGCAGGGACCCCCGAGACCTCCACGTTCCCACTCGCAGGGCCAGGGGTACCGGGGACATCAGAGATCGGGGGCGTCTCGCCAGACACAGCAGCAGTATCGACCCCCACGACAGCAGCAGTTCACACAGCAGGCTTCCCAGCAGCAGCGCCCAGATCGGTGTGTTATCTGTGGAGGCCCACACCTACCGACTCAGTGCCCGCAGAGACAGGGCCATTGTTTTCGCTGCGGGCAGGCCGGTCACTTTGCGAGCGTGTGCCCTAGAGCCGGCCATCCAGCTCCTTCATCTGCATCTGCACCGTTTGTCCCTTTCCAGCCAGCCGATCCTTCTGCGGCCTATAGCAGGCCAGATGTTGCCTCATCTTCTTCCCGACAGCCAGAGCGACGTCCCCCGGCACCGAGCGGTCGTATTTATGCCGCTCCGGTTGAGGTCACTTCAGCAGCCGAGCAGGTCGTTGCAGGTATTATTCTGGTCTTAGCATTCCGTGCTCAGGTTTCTTTTGATACCGGTGCATCTCATTTATTCTTCAGTAGAGTTTTTGCATCTATCTGCATGGTATCAGGGCATGTGCATCTTAGTATAATTTAGGGGTAGAGATTTTGTGACTTGCATTAGCGTTTGGATTCATCCTAGTATCTTCCAGCAGAGGCGAATTTTGGGCATGATCAGAACAACTGAACTTTGAACGGCGCGCCGATTGTTGTGTTGGTTCAGTTGCAGCTCCCCGACTCAGATTGAGCGCTTGGGATGGACCAGTTGGTGCGGTATCGTGCAACATTCGATTGCGAACGGAGAATAGTGGCCTTTCCGCAAGTTGGACGACAGAAGATCTTTTCTACTGGTTATTGAGGCGTCCTTCCTGCAGCAGTGGCATCAGCGGCTTTGGGTTAGGTGCGACTTGTCGAGCGTAGGTGACGCCTAGGACTAGAAGGTTGTCTCTAGGGGTCTGGGTTAGAATGGTGTTTCTTTTAGGGGCACGGATGGACCGTAGCTTCCTGTTTTGTTGCCGCAGCAGGAACGGCATCAACCCTTCTCTCCCTTATTTTCTCACTCTTGTGCTGAAATTCGCGAACAGGATGAAAGATACGAAAGATTACTCCAGAAGTAGGGACAGGGCCCGAACCTGTTCTTGTTGGTTTAGGGCAAGGGCACTGGTCTCTCGGAACTTTCGAACTTTTCGCTAATTTCAGTCGTTTTCTAAATTTGAGAGTTGGAGGTTGATGACCTTCCTACTGGTGGAGCCCTTTCTTTTTCTGTTAAGTTTTGTAGCGTAATTCGAATAGTTTGGAGGCGTAGAGTTGGCTGTTCTTTTTAGTCCTCGGTGTTTGGGAATTCCTGAGCTTTATCCGCGGTTGGACGCGCTTTGTGGAGAGTTGTGGCGACTGGGGAGTTGGAGTTTGTGCTGATGGATGCTTACCTTTGGGCTTGGAGACTCCTTTTTGAGCCGTGTTTGTTTCGAGGACGAAACTTTCTTTTAGTGGGGGAGGATGTGAGGACCCGGATCCCCACGGCAGGGTTTACTGTTGGTTTGGAGGTTTTTGGGTGTGTGGGTGTGCGTGTCGGGCCCCAGATTCGGGTTTCTGGTGAAATCGGAGCTTGTATCTCTGCTGAGAGTCCATTTTGGGTGTGTGAGGTGTTTGCGCGCTTATTGGAGCTCAGTTTGTGACCCGGCACAAAAATTGGATCAAGTTTACTTTTCCGGAAAATTTTGGGAAATTTTAGAAGCGGAATTTGGCCGAACGGACCTCGGATTTGGATTCAGCGCGCGAAAACGAGCGAAATGGACTATTTACTTGAATTTTTCGGAGCCCGGACGCGAAAACACGGAAACCGAGGCAAGGGGTACTGTTCCGGCGGCCGGAGGAGCGCCGGCGGCGGCGGAGCGCGGCGGAACGCGGCGGCGGAGGGCGGCGCAGGCGCGCGGTCCACCGCGGGGCGCGTGCACCGGGCGCGGGCCACGTGGCGCGCTGCGGTTGGCCGGCGCAGCGGGCGCGGTCCACGGGACTTGGCGGGGTGTACGGTGGACCGAGGGTAGGCCACGTGGCATTCTGTGGTTGGTGCGGTGTTGTGCACGCGGTCCATGAACTTTTGGCTCTGGTGCACGGTAGACCGGGGACACGTGGCGTTGTGTGGTTGGCGGGTTCTGGTGCACCCGGTCCACACGGCGGCGGCGGCTGAGGCGGTGCCTCGGGACGCGTGCCCGACCCGGGACCGGCGGCGGCGCGGCCGCGCACGTCGCGCGACGTGCGCGTTGACCGGGTCGGCGTGGGGGGCGCCACGTGGCGCCCCGTGGTTGGTCGGGCGCACGGGTGCACGACGCCCGGTCGGGACACGTGGCGACGCGGCATTGGTTGGCGCCGTGCGCCGGGTGCAGGGGGGAGCTTCCAGGGACACGTGGCGGCCTGAGGGCGTTTCGGGCGCGCACAGTAACGGGCCGGCCCGTTACTGTAGCCGCCCGAAACTTTTCGGGCGCCCGAATTCCCTGGGCCCAAATCCGAAAGTGGGTCTTTTGGGCTGCTTTTTGGGGAAAGCCTATATAAAGGCCCCTTGGGCTGTGATTTTGGGGACTTTTCCGAGGGAATTGGCCCTTGAGCTCTTAACCAAAGATTTTCCTCTCCCTCTTGCCCATCTCTTGGTGAAATTTCAGAACTTTTGGAAGCCGCGACGACTGTGTTTTCTGCCTCGAAGTGCGGAGCGACGGTTTTCTGTTGGAGGCCCATTATCGTCGCTTTTCGGTCAAAATTTTCCACAGAGCTACCCCGACATCCGATTTCAGCGATTTTTGCGGCGTTGGATTCACGAGAGGTAAATCTTCGACTTTCGTGTTGAGTGTTTTGCCTATATTTGGGTTTTTGGCACGGATTTCGAGGCATTTCTGAGCCACTGTTTTGTTGTGAGATTTCTGGACAGCACTCACTTCGCGGATTTTTATCTCCTCATCCGGACATCGGAATTCGACGATTCAAGAGCCTATCGACATCTACACTTCGCGAGGATCGTCGTGATATTTTTATTGGGATTTTAGGAAATTTATTTTCAGGTGAAATTCGCGTGTGAACAGTAACTTTGTTTGTAGATTTTGAAATAGTGATTATGTGTATGAATTGTGTATAATTGCGATGTGTTATTGTACCCAGGACTGTAAGAGCACTTCTCTGTGCTCTTTGCACTGTGGATCTGGGAAATTGTCGACTCCCGGACTGTTTATCTGTACCGGCTCGGACAGTTAGCGCGATCAGGTGGGTGATCCTGCTTTCAATACCTATGGACTGCACTCTAATTCTATGATTATAAGTGCATGCATGATAGTATATGAGCTGTTTAATCTGTGCAAACTGTATGTTAGTACCCACAGTTGATAGATGTTAAATCTGATGACCTCATTGAACCACTTGCAGTATTTGAACTCTTACATCATGAAAACTCAACTTAGCTTTATTGTCAGTTAATTATTTATTCATGCACAATTAGACTACAGAAAATGTGAACATGTATTCAGATTTGCTCATCACCTTAGCTTTCCCCCAGTGGTTGTACCCTTGTCGTTCTGACATTGTGATTTTTTCCCCGGGTCGCGGGTTGGGAGGTTTAGTAGCTATGATGCATTGTACTCGTGTCTGGGGACCGAGTAGTGTTGGTAGCAGTCTGTAGATTGTTCATCATTGAGATAGTGATAGTGATAGTGATAGTGACAGCGGATCTGGGATCTTTGGGACATGGTCATAGTGACAGTGTGGATTTTTAGCCAGTGAGTGAGACAGTGATTGGATCATAGCCTGCATGAGCCATACTTGAGATCGACAGAGATGTGCAGATACTTTGCTCGGTGGGGTCGCTACCCACGAGTACCACTCCGGAGTTGGGTTTGATACGTGTCCCTCTGGCTGAGCCAGTTTTGGCAGTCACGGACACCGTCCCTCTGGCTGAGCCAGTTTTGGCAGTCACGGACGTCGTCCCTCTGGCTGAGCCAGTTTTGGCAGTCATGGACGTCCTACGTAAGTCCGGTCCTCTGGGATGTACGGCAGTAGGTAGGCGCAGGCTTGACTGGACCCTATGGGGTAGTCAGTTTGGATTGGGTGATCTGAGTTGAGAGAGAGAGTTGGTCGTGGCATCATATTCATTCTGTTCCGCCCTTTGAGCATTTAGATAGAGGCATAGTAGCAGTAGATGTTTTACTTTCTAGCTTCTCTATACTGCATTTCTTGTGTTACTGTATGCCTCTAGTAGACTTAGTGGGCAGACCGTCGGGCTTGTTGGCGGCACCCACTGAGAACTACTGTGGGAGGTAGTTCTCACACCCGTCGTGGTGTCTTTTCCCCAGGGACGTCAGCTCCAGTTCCTGCGGTGCCTGTTGCTGATCCAGCTCTTCCAGACCGAGGTAAGGGTGTCGCGAGATAGATCCCTTCCCCTTCAGCTTCAGTGCGTTATAGAGGTACCCCTATATTTTGGTTGTGTCATGTTTGAGAGTTATGTAGTGAGGTATCGAGTTGTACTTTTCTGCTTTCTTTGAGAGACTTTTGTATTTTGGTGAGGATATGTTGTATATATTGTGAGAGACTGTTCTATTTTCTGTTCATAGTTAGTTTTTCCTTACTGCTCTGATATCTGTTAGTATAGTAATCTATTTTTGCAGGTTTGACGCTACGTCTCTACGGGGCTTCCTGTAGGGGCGGCGGATCTGTTGGCGAGCCCGGGGTACAGTTTTGACCCCGGGGCGTGACACTAAGTCCTCGACGCGATTATAGTATATGCTGAAGGCGCTGAATGAACCAGCGCCTTCAGCATATATCATGAAGGCGCTGAAGTGATCAGCGCCTTCACATGTTTTCTTGTGAAGACGCTGAACGCTTCAGCGTCTTCAATACATTGCATGAAGGCGCTGAACCGTTCAGCGCTTTCACAGGATTTTTGTGAAGGCGCCGACCGCTTCAGCGCCTTCACGTAGTCTGCCCGACGTGGCGCCGACGTGGCAAAAGGAGGGTTAGTTTTACAAATTTTTTTTACACAAGGTCATTTTGCAAATTTCCATGTTTGGGAGGGTTATTTTTAACAAATCCCCAAAAATATTTATAATATTATGACGTTTTAATCATTAAAAAAAATAAATTATTATTTAATAAATTAGTTTGATATAATAAACGTTTATATGATAATATTTTTTTAAGCATCGATATTTGCTAAATTATATAAATATTTGGAGACACTTCTTCTAAACGTAGTCTAAAAAGCGTCTTTATAATAACAATTTTTTATAGTGGTGCATGACACTTAATTTGGTGTTTAAATTTTAATTTATTGTAATTTGTATGGCTCAAACTTTGTAAATGACTATATTTAAGTCTTACAATCTAATTTAATTGACTAAATATTGACATGCCATTAATGTGGCATTTTAATTACTATCGTATCATCAATTACAGTACAGTCATATCACTTCCGAATTAGTGACACTTAAAATTTATTAATTAAATTAGCTTATAAAACTTAATTGCGATAACGTAGGAAGTTATAGTCAAAAATAAAAAAAAGTTAAAATTTGATGATCAAAATGTCACAAACGCAATATTGTTTGAAAAAAAAAAAAAGTAATTTAACTAAAAGAAAAGTATAGAGACCCATTATTTGCAGTGTCACTGCTTCAGCAAGTTATAATTTGGTCGAGATGGTAGAGCTTTCTAGCAATTAATCCAAAGATCCAATCAATTCAAATTTAGTTGTAATAATCAGAAGTCAATTTAAGAGTAGACATTAAATCAATTTAAGAGTAGACATAAAAAAAATAGAGGAGACATGTAGGTTAGATCAATCGTAGCTAGAAGAGAAAAATTATTTGCCTCTTTACTTTAATTCAAAAATATCGAAAGTTTAATAAGCAGTTGAAAGTTTAATAAAGATAGAAAACGTAGATATTGATAAATTTTTTAATTAATTAACTAATTCTATTATAGGCAAATAAAGTGGTGCTTTTTTTTTTTTTTTTTTTCTTTTTTAGTGGTGAAGTCATATAGAATTTTTATTTCCGAAGAAAAATTATGCATTTAACAAGTTATATGACTAATCAATCGTCTCTAGTGTAGTGCATTTAATAAAGCAAATAGTATGTTATTTTTCTCTCAAAAAAAAAAAAAAGTTATATGACTAAAATTTTATAATTTTTTTTATTTGACACATTATCGTTATCTGTTAGTTTAAATTTTTAGAAAAAAAAAATAATTTTAATATTTATTATTCAATGGTAGAGAATTTTTGGTTTCTAAAAAAAAGGTAAATTTCATCCAAAACTACTTCGTTCTAATTTAAGTTAGATACTACTAATGAATTTAAACCTCTAAACATCACAACCTTCCTTTATTAATTAATCCTTTAATTGCCATATATTATTTTATATTATCTTCACAGAAAATTCTAATTATGGACCCACTCAGTTTGAGTTGCGTTAGAACTTGGAACACTTCCCCATTACTCATTGTCAAATTTTGACATATAAAGTCCATCCAAAGTGTAAATGACAAAAAAATTTAATAATTTATATTTAAATTTTTAAATTTAAAATTTAGTTATTTTATATTTCTGACTAAATTTATTTCTAAATGAAATAATAGTAAGTTAATTAATAAGAACTATTTCTAAATAGCTTATGGCTAAGGAGGATTTTCCATACATTTTCACTTTTTCAAATATTATGTATCTAGACTTAAAAAATAGTCATTGCAAAAATATGTTGAATAATGTGTTGTGATTATCAACCGTCTTTAACACAAGCGGCAAAAAATTTGGTGGTTGATATTCATATTCTTTTATTTCAAAATAAACGAAACGGATAGTATGTTACATTTCTCTTTCTCAAAAAAAAAAAAAAAAAAAAAATAATAATAATAATAAAATATTGCTGTGACTCAAAAAGGGTAATAAAATATGCAATAATTTCTTCTTTTGCAATTGAATATGAAACAATTAAATAGATGCAAACATGAATTAACTGAGGGGAAAAAAAAAAAAGAAACTGGTTTTGGGATTGTTTATTTGTAAACCTGCGAGATCCAATAGATAGTTAATTTATACAAAATCAATAATGCTAAATACATGTCATATTTTGATAATTCTTGTCCACCTACACTACTAGAAATTCATTCTTTTTTAATAATAAATACTATAGCAATTAATAATTATTAATTACAATAATAATTTTTTACAGCAAATAAATTTTTTTACAAATTGTTGCAATAAATCTTGAGATAATAAATAACTAAATAATATGGTTTGCATTATTATCACAATGGCACAAATTATTGTCGTAAAATACATTTTGCAATCATTTAATTTCGAAGCATTTAGATTAATGTCATCGAGTAAAATTGTTGTAGTATTATTTCTCAAAGAATGAAAGAAAATATTATAAAAGTGAATTATCTTATAAATTCTCTATCAATACGTGGGATTGTATGCCAGAAAGAAACCCCAAAGCATATATAGATTGCAGTGTTTATTTCAATCCTTCATACAAATTGTGAAGTATTGGACAAAACTTTTAAGACAAAGATTTCTGATGTTATTTATACCTAAATTGCAAACCCGTATGGGATTCAAATTCAGAACCAATGAGTGATCTTATTGACTTTATACTATAACAAAATTAGATTATAAGGACATATCTTTGTAACATTTTTGTACCGGCATTACAATAAAATTATGTTATAGCGATACTTTTAAGTGTTTCTAAAATCTAAAAAAAATATCGCTCGCAAAAATAACGATATTTATTATTAGTGTTGCTATATGTGCCGTCGCTAGGGTGTATAGCGACACATTTTTATAATGTGTCCTAAAAATGTGTCCCTATAATCTAATTTTGAATATTGTAACGACCCGGCCCACTAGCAATAATAACCCGGCCCACTAGCAATAATAAGCCCAAAATGCTTAAGCCCAATTATTATTACTAGTGTCCATGTCTCATATAAACCCAATCATAATTTCATCCACATCCGATGTGGGATAATTGAAACCTGACGTCCTCACTCAGCCGAGACTCGCCGCACACTTCCGGCTGGTTATTGGCTCTGATACCAAATGTAATGACCCGGCCCACTAGTGGCTCTGATACCAAATGTAATGACCCGGCCCACTAGCAATAATAACTTGTTGGGCCCAAACCACAGCCCAAAATGCTTAAACCCAGTTATTATTACTAGTGTCAATGTCTCATATAAATCCAATCATAATTTCATCCACATCCGATGTGGGATAATTGGGGGCGTCACAAATATAGATGGAATATAGATAAAATAGTTATACAAAAGTGTCACAAATATGTGTTCCTATAACCTAATTTTGTTGTAGTGAGGTGTTCTATTTATATTTTATCTATATCTAAAATTAGATTATAGAGACATATTTTTGAGATACATTATAATAATGTGTCGCTATACACCGTAGCGACGACACATATAGCGACACTAATTATAAGTGTCAACATTTTTACTAGCGTTATTTTTTTTTTCAGATTTTAAAAATATTTAAAAGTGTGATTATAATATAGTTTTGCTTTAGTGTTATAATGTGAATCAGAAACTGACGATTTTCAAAAAAGAAGATATGGGCACGTGACAAAATTCTAATACAGCAACTGGACGATTTTCAAAAAAAATTAGAATATAGGTATAATATTGACACCACTAATAAACTAAAAAATTACTAATATAATAATAAATATTTATTATATATAAAATAATAATTTTATTAATATATTATTATATTATTTATACAATAAAAATAATAAAATTTTTATTAATAATTTGTATATATTTTTTTAAAAAAAAACTCTCCTCTGTACATACTTAATATATATTATTTTAAAAAAAATTACATATATTAATTAAAAAATTAAAATATTCAGCATTTTATATTATATATGTATAAAAAAATAAAAATTATATATATATATATATATATATATATATATATATATATATATATATATATTAATAAAATGCATAAGGATGTGCGTCACAAGAACATATGAGACTTAAAAGTGACTGATACATAGCACACGAATGAGGTGTGCATGAGAGAGAGAGAGAGAAGGAGAGAGAGAGAGAAGGAGATAACAACTCGCTAAGATAACTAAGATAACAACTCGCTACTCGTGTTGTCATTGTCTTATTAATAAGATGTTAAAACAAATGGTTGAAACCTTGGTCACCTAATTGTCTCTTTCATGTTATTTATCTTAACATTTTTTTTTTTTTTTTTTTGTTAATAAATAAACCCTCGGGCCATGTTAATAATCTATTTGTCTCAAGATTTTAGATGGAATCTTAATTATTCCATACTTTGACGAAACGGAAGTAAGGGCGGCAATCAAGAGCTAGTTTGTGTTCGAATCGAAATAAGTTCAAAATCGAATTGTTTATTTAGTAAATAAATTGAATATGAGTCAAAATTTTTAACTCGTTTAATAAAAGAGCTGAACACGAGCTGACGTCAGTTCGTTTATGTTCGGTTTCGATAATAATTCGAATACATATATTTTATAGTTATAATAAGTAATGTTATGCATACATTTTAAATAAGATATATGATGAATACCCCATTAATCCAAAAATAGAGTGTTTTTTTTTCACTAGTCATTTAGTCATTTTGAAATGACTAGTAAAATTCACTCCAGTCTAGAATGAGTGGGGTGTAAAATATACTGCCATGCCTCCGGATGAAAAAGCACTCTAATTAATTTTTTTTTTTATTTTTTTTTATTTTTTATTTTTTTTTTTAAACTAGAGTTTAGAAAGTGATTCCTAAGCCGTGAGCACATCTGTCACGTGTATAAAATTTTTCGATCCAAATATATAGAGTCTTTCCTATATAAGTATGGCTAGGCAAGATACAATATGCAATCAGAGTTCACTAATTTAGGAACATTCACAATATTCAAATCAAATAATTTAGAATCCATTATAATCCAGATAAACATAGAAATATTCAACTACTAATAAGATACTAAGTCATCAATCAAAATAAATCGACAACTACAATGATCCAGCAAAACTAATGATCTAACAGTATGATAAATATGTCAAAATAAAAAATGTCTGAAATCATAAAGAAGTCATGGTGGCAGACTAGCTATCTAGCTAGCGAAAAAGGGAGAGCTTTAAGCGAAGCCTCACATTATCGTCCTGACATCTCACTATCCAACGGACCTGAAAAAGGTGTCAATAAGAGGGTGTGAGATACAATTGAATATATCCTAGTGGATATAACGAGTCGAGTACCAGTAAGTTGTGCCTACTAGTATATAATAATCAAACGGATATAGTAAATCAATAGATACATTATAACAAAATTAAATTATAGAGACATATTTTTGTGACATTTTTTTACAACTATCCCATTTATATTCTATCTATATCTAAAATTAGGTTATAGGGACACATTTTTTTGGACACATTACAGTAATGTGTCGTTATACACGATAGCGACTACACATATAGCGACACTAATAACAAGTGTCGGTATTTTTTTAGCTGCATTTTTTTTTAGATTTTAGAGATACTTAAAAATATCGCTATAACATAATTTTGTTATAGTGGTAAGATATAAAAATAGGTAAATCGAACGATATAAGCAGAATAATAAATGCTGAATCGAAAAGCTATAAAAGAGCAGGGTATTGATAATCACATGAGAGATATGCATGATGTATCAAATAGTGCAGTACTAAATAGTAAAACGAGAACTGTAAAGAAAAGTAATGCGTAAATACTGGAATCTAATGTACCTAATCGTGCCACTGTTGGTCACAAGGACCTCAGGCTAATGCCACTCCCGGCACCTATTGGGCTGATATATAACTCTGCACCCACTCGGTATTATCTAGGACTCACGAGTCAAACATAACACTTTACCGGTAAAGAACATCACAACGAGAGCCAGTCCGCTGGTGTACGTGACATGTGCAACTTGTTCTATGGCAATCATAATGCTGATTCTCAAAGCTCGCCGTCTAAAGACTGAAAAATGATAGTAAGCCAAAAACTCCCAAACGAGATCAGGATCATCAATATCATCATCTCATGGAGTATAACAAAAATATCGATCTCTTACTCTTTGAAGTATAAAAAAATCAGGAGATGGCTATAGTATAGCATAATCATGTATTATATCAACTAGGTGGTGCGAAAATGGTAGGAACATAGTATAATCATAATGAAAAGATTAGGGCTAGCAACAACCACTAAGGGTCCGATCGAGTACGGTTGTCACGCTCCGAGTTCGAAAATCGGCGGCTAAATTTTTAATTTTTTTTAAAAATCAAAGTTTTAAAATCAAGCCAGGGCATGACAGACCACCACATATATAGAAGAGGAAGAGTCCCAATTCCCCTTGGAATTGAGCCTTTTCTATATATGCACGGCTAAGCTTAAACAACAATACCAGAGTAGACTAACTACGTACAACTAAACAAATATAAAATAAACATTACAATCACTTTACAAGTAAATTACAATTTTTCTTTGACAACTACTAATACAAAAATAACGGCTATCCAGGGGTCGAAGCTATCTCGATAACCTCACCAAAACGTCCCGACATCCCAGCACCCGACCGACCTGAAAAATGGTCACCCAGGGGGTGTGAGATACATCGACAGTGTATCCCATGCAGTAGGCACGACGGGCCGAGAAATAGCAAGTCGTACCTACCGGATACCATAATAAGCGGATAACAAATAGGCAGGCATAATCAAGTGAATATCAAATCTGTAAACAAGAGGGTACAGGGATAAAAGCAAATATTATACTGAAAATCTGTAACTGAAAAGCGGAATAGTATATCATGCATCAAATACAGAAACAAAGTACCGAATCATATGCCACTATCGGTCTCACAGAACCTCAGGCTAAATACCACTTTCGGTCTCACAGAACCTCAGCCAAATGCCACTTTTGGTCTCACAGAACCTCAGGCTAAACATGCTATCATAACCCATGCACACCTGTGTGACCATAGGCTCACGGGTCGATGTGACCCTCTACCGGTAAAGAACACCATGACGGTGGCCAAACCGTCGGTGTACATGACTGAAAGTTGGCACAGTGGTGATCACAATGCTGATGCTGAACTTACTGTCAAAACCAGATAATTGGCAAAAAGCCAGAAAAATCCTTACTGGGACACTGATACTGAGATAAATCATGTCATATACTGAACTGAATCTCCTATACTAATCATGCAATGAAGAACAGTATATAAAATCTATAACTGAGCTGGTGACCAATCAAGCATGGTATATATCCAGAACTATACAGCTATATGTATTAATGCGAAAATACTAGAAAGCTCAACTAGGCAATGTAATACTAAATGCTGGAATAAAAGAAAGGCTCAATCATAAAATTCAAGCTAAACCAAAAACAGGGGTCCGACCTACCACAGCACCCCATAGGGCCAACCTGATAAAGCCCGGACCGAAGATAAACCCACCTGTATATAGGAGGAACAACGACTCCACCAGAAGGCTCGTTGGTCGGAGTCAGACTGCAAAGACCTGGATCATGAATACTGATCAGGAAAAGACTCACACATACCCAAAATCCACTAAAGCTATGCTGGGAACTTCAAATAGAACAACTTGATCGCCACAAGTCCTCGAGTTGCGCGATTAAGACCGAGTTGCCGATAAACCAGCGATTTTGCCGATTTACGGCCCAATAACCGATTTCCACTCAACGAAAGCCGTTGGATTCCTAATGAAAAGCTTAGGAATCATATACACATTGCCCTAGGCAGCACACGATGTTACAATTGCAATTAGACCCCTAGGGTTTCCAAAATCGCACTTTTATAGCAATTGAGAGCCGTTTTTGCTCGTTCTCTTAATCGGGATATTATTTTTTCGAACCGTCACCTCCAGTAGGTGACTCTCAACTCGCTGAACACCGTACTCACCCATTTACAGCAGCACGGAACCCGAGGAAAACTTCGGGCCATAATTTACTATTCTAACATAGCCTTAAGGCATTTTAATTTCTTCGGCTCGACAAAACTAAAATCTAACGTGAGCATCGCGTCCAGTGACCCCAAAATAGCTAGGAGCTCACTGTCGCGGCTTCGCAAACAGCCCAAAACAGGACTTAGGCCAATCAACTAACCTAGAGCTTATTAACACCACAACTTTGCATTTACAAGTGCCCACTGCAAACTAACTTAAGCATTTTGCTCAGGACACCTCAGGGACACAGGGGCTTTCCCAAAGTGCAGCCCAGAACTGCTGGATCAAGCAGATCCAAGACCCTTGCTTTCTAACATGTTCACAATGCTCCATACACAATTCCACACAGATCTGCTTTGATCTGAAGTGAGCATCAAGCTCAGGGGACAAAATGGAACATCTTTCATATTACACTCGAAGTCCAAATCCATAGAAAACTTCTTTGTGGCATTATCACAAACAGTTGGTGTGCACCAACTGCACAACAACAAGCTTCCATTGCCCGAGCTTGTTCTCAGCCAATACAACACCTGGGACCTTCTAACTTGGAAGTAAATACTCCTTAGAGTTGCAGGAGCAACCCCAGCAAGCCTGGTTCATCTTTGCACCCAAGGTTGGCCGCGGGCAAGGTGGAGAAGATGAAGCTCTAGCTTCGAAAATGGTGACCATTCAACCAGAGACTCTGGGACTCAACCAATTGATCAAATAGTAGCCAAAACCCATCACAAGCTTACCTGAACCCATTCCCGGCGACAGGGCACGGCGACGGCTACGGTGGCTTCAAGCTCGGTTTGGAGCTTCCACCTCTAATGGCGGATTTCCACCGAGGCTGCATGGGGCCCATGCAATAGCATGGATGGGATCTAATTGATCCCAGGAAGCTTCTCGACCACTCCCCGCAAGCCGGCGACGGCCGGAAGGCCGGCCACCGCGAATCGAACCCACTTCGGGTCATTCATGGCCGCGCCACCCCCGGGCTGCATGGGTGCCATGCAACCGCATGGATGGAGTCCTATCACTCCCAGGAAGCTCCCCAGCCACTTGGCCGGAGGTGGGGAAGCTCCCCAGCGCCGGAGCACAAAGCTCGGCTTTGGTGCAAAAACCCGAAAACTAGGGTTTCGAACTGCGGCGTGGTTACTCAACCAAACTCCCTCAAACTTTGTGGAGATGACCTATAGGTCCTACAGTCCAAACCCTTCGTTTTTGTTTTTCATTTGGGCTTGTGGTTGCGGAGTTTTGCCGCGGCGGAGCAACTTAGGGTTCCGGCGAGGAGCTTTCTCCCGCCGGCAACCCAGCGTGAATGGGGGCTCGGGGCTTGGTAGGGAGCATCCCTAGACTCTACAGAGTCGACTTCCAAGAGTTTTGGAAGCAACAACACGGAGGAAAGGAATACTTTACCTCGCCGGAGTTGGAGAAGAAAAGGAAGAAGCCGGTTTCCTCCTCCCCACTTCGCGTGGCCACAGCAAGCTCCAAGGTGATCCTCCAGACACGGGAAAACACCTCAGGGACCCAGAGAGCAGTTTGGTGCAATTTATTTTTCCAAGCTTCACTTCTCTCTCACTATCTCGGTTTACTCCAATGGGGGGTGACTCCTCGGCTAACCCCAGCACCCAGGGCTTAGTCTTGGGCATCCAGAGAGGTAGATGATGCTTCGGGATCCTCTGTGACCCCTCGTGCACACCCCCAAGAAGCCCAAGAGCCAAATTTGGGTTAATGCAATATTTTTTTGCAAATTTTCGGTTTAGTCCCTACCCAACCAACCAAACACACTAAGGCCCCTACTGTAGATCCCTTAGGTTGATAGGACCCTAACCTAAAACCCTTTTAATTTTTGGTCCACAATATTTAAAGTTTCTTCAAAAATACACCATTTTTCGGTGCTTTTCACGCATTTCGAGACAAATGGTTCGTCGAATTGCGAAACGAACTTCGCCACGACGTCCGGCTCGTCGAGACCTATTAAGTAGCGTATTTGCTTGCTTGATTCGGTGCTCGTATAAAATCGCGGGCCATAAAGTTCGGTAAGTTATAGTACGATGCACGTACTTCGATGCACCCGGATCGCCAAACGTGAATTCCGTCAGTGCCATTGCGCTCAGAATGTCGAAAATAGCTAGAATTGACTACTCATACCCCTATGTCAGGGGTCCAGACGGCGAAACGGCCGACGTTGGTCAAAAGGGTATTTAAATTAGGGGTTACTATTCACAACTTAAGTTGTGGGGCCCGCTTCTTCTTCGCTGTTTTGCGGAAGATCCGACCGTTGGATCGAAGACATATATATATATATATATATATATATATATATATCAATTTTTCATGTTTCGACGAGACGGTCGCAATGGTGATCTCGGATTTTCAAGATCAGGCCCCGATCAAAAGTCGGTATTTTAGGGCCACTTTACACTACTAATATTCTATTTTTGCCAATTAATTAAATCCAAAAATTATTTAAACTAAAAAAAATCTTGTTTCGAAATCATGGTTATTACAACGGTACACAGTGAGGTTATACCATGCTAATGCCCGGATCGAAATACACACCTCAGTGCAAGCGATCTAGGAACACACTACTCAGCTCTCGCAGAAGCTCCTGATTGCTTGGGCCTAAATCAAATCATCTATTAGTCATAGTCTCACACAAACCCAACCCGCTGACTCACATAGTGTATAAATGCTAAACCAGGAATTATGTCTGAGTCTCGAGATCCGCCGAAATTTTTGGTAATTCGCCAAACAACTACTAACGGTCTGAATAGTGCATATAATCTACATAAACATCGCAAACTTTACCTTCTACTCCGGAATGCTTCGTTTAAGGTGTCTAGGTAGCAACATATAATATTATGTAATTATGAAATCTAACAATACCATAAATATTGAAATATCGTTTAGAATTGCCGACTTCAGCTCCGAAAGTCACCAATGTGAACTAGAGATCTCTAGGTCTACCAAGACAGTGTCGGGACCAGCCAAGGATACTTTGCAATCATTAACGGTTGACTAAATTTCTTGGGACGCAGATCTCGTGCCGAAACAACGATAAACTAGCGATTTTGCCGATTTACGACTCGTAAACCAAATTTAATTCGACGAAAGCCAATGAACCTCGGACAATCAGCCCAGAGGTCACGTGCATGCTGCCCGAGATAGCCCACGTGGCTATAATTACATCTAGACCCCTAACAAGTCCACAAATTGCATAACAACTCTATTTTATTGAGTTTTTGGCTTGTTACCTTGATCCATAAGATTTCAGACTGAATCGAAGATGCTAAGAGATGGGACTCGACTTGCTGATACCCGTACTCACTGTTTGGGGTGTCCTTGAAGTCCAGAAAGTGCGTCGGGTCAACCTACAAGTTGGTGAAGGATCTAACAATAAAGATCTTCCCAATGCTGCCATCTTAAATAGATCTGAGATGAGCATCATGCTCAGGAAGGTCCAAGAGGTCAGAGGCTCGCTTACCTAATGTCCTGAAGTCGCTGAAACAGTCGCTGGAACAGCCTAAGCCAAGAATAAGGACCTATGGCTCGAGCTTGGCGTATAGCACAGAGCTCAGTCTCAAGAGGGAAACTGGGGCATGCAAAGTAGGAGGTTGTCGAGAGAGGATCCAGGAGCTCACCTAGGTGCATCGCCGGCATCCAGGTGTGGTGGTTGGCCAGAGAGGATCTTGCAACCAACCAAGAGCTTGGATTAGCTGAGCTAGGGCTCCAGTAGCTCAGGGGCCCAAGCAAGAGCACAAAAGGACAGGTTCCATCAAGGGGAGGTCACCGGGATGCGCTTCCAGCAACAGAAGGCGGTAGCGGCAGCGCGTGGTAGAGATCGGCCAAGAACAAGATGCAGGAACCTAGGGATTCCATCTGCGGTTTCTTGGCTCGATAGGGTCTCTCAGGAAGCAATAGGGAGGCTTCTGAGGACTAGCAGAGAAACCCCTTCAAATCTGAGCTGAGGCGTCGGAGACAGCACTGGAACAAATTCAGACAACATAGGGTTCAAGTCAAGGATCCTTGCACCTAGTGGCATTGCATGGCTTCTCCATTGTCGGGGCTACATAGGAAAGATCCCTATGTGGTAAGGAAGCCAACGGGGTGCCTTAGAAGCAAAAGAAAAGAGAAAGGTAGCTCGGGTTACCTCTGGACCAAGAGATCAAGAAGACGAAGGAAAAGGTTGTTATTCTAGCGTCGGGTGGCGGCGGCTGGCTGTTGTGGTGCTCGGGGGAGGTTGCTGATGATGTTTGTAGGATCCCCGAGCAATGCCACCAAGTTTGGTGGTCTCGGACACCCCCCAGCTCGAGAACAAAAGAAGAAGAAAATGAGGAGTTCTCCGGCGATCCAACGGCGGCGGTGTTACTCGAGAAGGAGGCAGAGGAGATGGAGCCTATGCAGAAGGGTGCTAGAGAGGTTGGATCTCGTGAGGCTAGGGTTTCCAAAGAGGAAACCCTGGGTGCCTTATATATAGATGTGAACAAGATGCTATAAGACCCTCAAAACTTTTATATTTTTAGATAGGCCCTTCGCTTGAGGTGTATTCTGCACATAATTAAGACTCTCCATGTGTGAACTCGCGCGATTGGTCGTATAAAATATGGGTACTTTTACAAAATTACTTTGTAAAAATAGTATTTTTTATATTTTTTTATGATTTTGGCTGTCCGAAATCAAAATTGGACTTCACCACAGCGTTTATTTTGACGAGACCATTCAAGTAGCAATTTTATTTCGTCGAGTTTGGATTTCATTTGATTAGGTTAGTCGTTTCATCAAGAACACCCCCAAAAATTCTATTTTTTGAATTTTAAATATCCAAAAAATCATAATTATATCAAAATTTCGAAATTTAAAATCCACTATTATAGCATGTACACCTTATTTGGGGGTATAAAAAATATTTTTCTTATATAATTTGTATAATATATATATATATATATATATATTATAAATTTTTACTATTTGAATTTTAGGCCAATGTAATGTAAAAAATTGAACTTCGTAAATTTTAATTATTAGATTAAGATTCTATATATATTTTTAAATTTTTTTTCAACACTTCACTTAATAGTAGAACTGAAAATCTAACTTATTGTTCACGAGCCAACTCATGTTAATTTGGTTCATTAATAAATGAGTCTGTTGGGGACGAAAATTGCAGTCCGCGATCGGCCTGGGGGGGGGGTGACCCTCTAAATGTGATGCGCCGCGTGCCAATGGATCAAGCGATAGCGTGCGTCACAGACTCCACCCGTCACAATCTTTTTGCTCGACTGCTTCTTCTGTTGGCTGATGCCTTTAGCCGATAGCGTGCGTCACGTGCTGCGCTCTCACGTGGTTGGGGTCAGTCTAGGTCAAGACTCGACTCTTTCTTTGCTGACTTTTTCTTCTAATGACTGATGTTCTTAGCCGATGGCATATGCCACGTATCACTTTCTTAAGTGGCAAAAACTTTGGACTCAACAGAGTCGAACATGATCTGAATTTTTCAGCTTAATATTTTAAGGAGTTAGCTCATATCCGGCTTGTTTATTAAATGACTGAACACGAGATGGCCCCAGCTCGCTCGTGTCCAGCTCGTTGACACTCCTAAACGGAGGAAAAGGTGAGGGGAAAGAAATAGGTTAAGGCAAATCTTAGACACATGTATTCCAAAAGATCCTAAGATACTATTGTAAGTGTACTAGTGTAATTAATTTATTTGTATAGAAAGTTTAATAGCTTACTTGAACCCTACCTATCTATTATATGTTCTTTCCATTGATGTATACTTATTAGCTTATTGGATTTGAGTCAAAATTATTTATAAATATGACTCGATCTGTTAATAATAAAAAAAATGCTATTTGTACACTCCAAAAAGGGTGTACGTCTTACACCCCACCTAGGATGAGTGGGGTGAATTTCACTGATCACTTCGAAGTGACCAGTATAATACACTCCATCCTTGGATGGGTGGGGTGTACATCATACACCCCTTCCGGGGTGTATGAGTAGCATTGCTCTAATAATAATAGCTCGTTAGATTCAAACTACCGATCAGAAATATTTAAGTCCAATTATTATTACTAGTATTCATAACATATCTAATTACAAACTCCATTTTCATAAGATATGGGACTATTAAGGTGCCACAGACTCCACCCGTTTAGGCTTGACGTTCTCGTCAGTCTAATCATACACAAATTCTCATCCGATGTGGGACTATTGGGGTGTCACAAACTCTTTCCGTTTAAATCTGACATTCTCATTAGCCCAATCACACACACAGCTCAATATCGTTAGGCAATATGAGACTTGTTTTGCTAGTATTGTCATTCAAATCCTGACATAAAGTGACGCTCCCAATAGTCCCACATCGGATGTGGATGGAATTGTGATTGGATTTATATGAGACATGGACACTAGTAATAATAACTGGGCTTAAGCATTTTGGGCTATGGTTTGGGCCCAACAAGTTATTAGTGCTAGTGGGCTGGGTTGTTACATTTGTTAATAGAGCCAATAACCAGCCGGAAGTGTGCGGCGAGTCTCGGCTGAGTCTGGGTCTAGATGACAGGACTAGCGATACGAGTCTCACATCGCCTGGTGATCTTGGGCTGCTGTGTGTGTGTTTGGGATTACGAGGACGTCAGGCCTAAACGGGAGGAAAAAGTGACGCTCCCAATAGTCCCACATCGGATGTGGATGGAATTGTGATTGGGTTTATATGAGACATGGACACTAGTAATAATAACTGGGCTTAACCATTTTGGGCCCAACAAGTTATTATTGCTAGTGGACCGGGTCGTTACACATAACCTATCATTTTATCCTTCAGACTCTGGCGTAGACTGTCAAATTGTTATTCAGATCTTGACTCGGTTGAGACTCGTCACACACTTCTGGCTGGTGATTGGTTCTGATACCAAATGAAATGACCTGATCCACTTGCAATAATAACTAATTGGGTCCAAACTACAGGCCCAAAATATTTAAATCAAGTTATTATTATTAGGATTCATGGTTTCGTATATATCCGATCACAATTCCATTCCTATCCAATGTGGGACTGTTGGGATGTCATAGACTCTCCTCGTTTAGGACTGACGTTCTCGTCTGTTCAATCACACATACATTCTGGTTCAATGTGAAATTATTAAGATGTCACAAAATTCATTCATTAACACTAAGCCCTAAAACTGACAAATCGAGGTGCCATAACTAGCCAATTAATCAAACATACAATTATCATTTATTGTATGTTTGGTTCGGGGATAAAGTGGGGATAACGAAAGTTATCCCCGCTTTTCCACGAAACGACATATTTTTTTGGAGAAAATATTTTATTCCAATCAAGCCTTACTTTTATCGTTTATTCTGAAATAGTTTTGGATAAACTATTCCACCATTTTTGTGGAATAGTGCTATTCCAAGATTTAATTCTAAACTTTATTAAGACATCGTTTCGGTACGGGGATAAGGGGGGGATAAGGGGGTTATCCCCTACCTTATACCCAAACATAAATTGGTTGGGAGGGGGGGGGGGGGGGGGGGGGGGAAATAGCTGTTTCCCCCTTGGGTGGAACAAGTGTTCCACCTCTTTTCTTTTTTCATTTTTTTAATTAAAAATTTTAAATTTAAAGATATTTAAATTTATAAAATTTAAATTTATTTTTCTTATTTTATAAATTTTAAAATTTTTAATTTTTCTTTTTAATAAATCTAAATATTTAATTTTTTATGTAATTTTTTTAAATTTATTAATTTTAAAATTTTAAAATTTATACAAATTTTTTAAATTTATACAAATTTAAAAATTAAAATTTTTGCTCCCACTTTTGTAATTTTTTGAAACAATTAAAATTAAAATTTTTAACATTTATAAATTTTTAACTTTAGAGAAATTTTAAATTTTATAGCTTTTAAAATTTTTAACTTTAATTTTTAATAAATTTATACCAAATTTTTAAAATTTTAAAATTTATAGCCATTTTTATAAACAAAATTTTAAATTTTTAAAAATTTATAAATTTTCAAAAACCAAAAATTTTTTAATAATTTTTTTTTATATAAGTAAAATATAAATTTTAATAATTTTTTTTAATAAATTTCCTAAATTAAATATTTAAAATCATAGCAGTAAAATTTTTATCTTAAATTAAAATTTTAATGTTCTCTATTATTTTTATTCCTCTTTAACTTACCAAACAAAATTTTTCTTATCCCGAGTACAACTCTTATATATACTCAACCAAACACAAAATTACTTTAGTTCCTAATTGTACCTGAACTTATACCTATCTCGGTAATAACCAGTTTACGCTTATACCCGAACCAAACGCAACCTAAACTTATAAATTGAATTAAAACTAAATTATATAGACATAATTTATTATATATTATAATAAATTATTTTTATTATAAAATTAGTAATTGTATATATTAATACATATTATTTATATTTAAATATTATAATAATTTATTTTTATTAAATATTATAATAAATTATTATTATTATTATTATTATTTTTGTAACAAATTATTTTATAAAATTATATTTTATATCAAATTTAACTATTTTTTTTCACTATCCTCTATTATTTTATAAAATTAACCAAATATAATTTTAAGTATTTCTGATAATAATAGCATTACAAATCAAACACAATTTTATTTTTATTTCTGACTATTTTAAAATAATAAATTATTTCAAAAATTTAAAAAAATTTATTTTAATATTTATTATTTTCAATCAAATGGGCCTTTAATGTCTCACAATGAGTAATGCTATACTTAACTCTTGCATTTGAATAAGCTAAATATATATCCCTTAACTCAACCTATATAGCACCATATAAAGAAAACTAATATATATGAAAAATGTTGCCTAGTCCTAAATTTATTCTCCGAACGCGTCCCTTTTCCTACATTTTCACTATCATTTCACACGAACGATATAGCCAAGTTAGCAACTTTGGAAAATTTCTGTAATTACTTGATTCACTTGACCCTTTCTTTTTCATTTCGTGTGACGCCCCCAATAATTCCACATCGGATGTGGATGGAATTATAATTGGATTTATACACTAGTAATAATAACTGGACTTAAGCATTTTGGACTGTGATTTGGGTCCAATAAATTATTATTACTAGTGGACTGAATCGTTATATTTCGAGCTCAAACAATTAAACTAGTAAATAACCACTTCTTTCTTCCTTTTAAATTTTTCTTTGCATTCGAAAGCATCAAACCAAATCCTTACTGGCCACGCACCAATAGATCAGTTCTACATGTACCAATAGTTCACTCCCACATGTCTCCGGACAAAAAGGAGAGTTATGTAGGCAAATGGCACCGTGATCTACAAATTCATGCCTTATCTTATTGGTCTATCACTCCCTGACCCAGGACTTTGTGAGAAGGATCTGGAATCTTATCTCTTGCATTAATGTTCTCTGGTAGGATTGGCCAATTTTTAGGAAGCACAATGTGACATCGACTTGTGAAATCGAGAGGAGCTAGGGAGAGAAAAAGAGAGATAGAGAGAGTTGCAAAGGGCACTAGCTAGGGCTCTTACTTCTGAGACCAGCTCAAATGAAAAACACACAAATAAACAATATATATATATATATATATATATATATATATATATATATATATATATATATATATATATATATATATGAAGATTTAATTGCTACACCTCAATGAAAGCTAGTAAGTTATGATAAATTATGTGACTAACTGTTAAGATTCAAACTTTCTCAATTTTCCATGCCACAATTTGCTACTTTAGCTTTAACAATAAAATTTATGGATGGTACTTATCCTAGCTATCCCAATATTAATTCCAACCTGGTACGTATATTTTTTATACAAATACTACTTTTAATTCTAAACATAGTAAAAAGATCTAATTTTTCTTATGGATGTCTTATAATAATTTGCTTATTTAAGTTACTTCACAAATAGTGAAATGAAATGCCATTTTATTTGAAGTCTAATTTCTTTTAATGGTCAGAAACAAAAGTCCAGTTTGTGCGAGAGCTTTGAAACTGAAGTGTTTAAATTAAAAATATAGAGATAAAGATGCCACATGGAGATAGTACAGAAACCATCAATGCATTCATACATTTTACCCTTTAGTTACAAGTGACGAATTACTAGTAGTAATAAGGCTATAATTTTATCCTTTTGCTTTGAGTGATGATGAATTATGTACTCAAATTCAGCTTTTAATTATAATTTCTTGGTGCATGCATCTTTTGTTTTAGTCGGATTTACATGAAAGTAGCTAGTTAGTGGCTGTCACATTCAACATAAGGGTTTTATGCGTAACATCATACGTTTATATGTTATTTATGTTTGTTGCATTCAAACACTTTGTGGCGTGTGGCCTTCTTAATTTCTGTAGTTTCTACTCTTTCTTATCCTTTAATTTGCTGCCGCTTCAATTGGCATCTTCTTTAGAAGAGAGGAGACTGTGTAACAATGGATAGCTACACTTGTGGCATTTTAAGCCAAAAACAGTCTAAATTTTTATTTTTAAATATCAGAGTTGAAATATTAAATTTCAAACAATGGTTAAGTGCAGTTATTATTAGTAGTGTTCATGTCTTTTATATGTCCAATCACAACTTCATTTCCATCCGATGTAGAATTATTGGGATGTCACAGACTCTTCCGTTTGGTCTTGACGTCCTCGTTAAGTTCAAACACGCACGGTTCAAGATCATAAGGCGATGTAAAACTTGTCTTATTAGCCTTATCATCTAGACCTAGACTCAGCCAAGGTACTTGTCACGCACTTCCGACTGATAATTGGCTTTAATACTAAATATAACGACCCGACCCACAAGTAATAAATACTCGTTGGCCCAAACCATAACCAAAAATACTTAAATATAGTTATTATTACTAGTGTCAATTTCTCTTATACGCCCAATTAATCACAATTTTATTTTTATTCCATGTGGAACTATTGGGGGTGTCACATATGACATTAGTTGTGCATTGGAAAATAACACACCCGAATGCAAGTAACTATATAGTTACTTCCCATATAGAGAATAAGAATACATTTGGATGTGGGACCAACTTATCGAACTGGTGATTAGTACATGATGTGGGGTTTGAATAATTTTAATGAGTAGTGGAGGATATACATTTTTTACTATTATGAAATCTTAACAATTATGACTTTTCATGAACAATAGATTAATGTGATTTATCATATTGTGAGAATATATATATGTAAGTTTGTATACATAGAGAATATTTTTGTAGAAAAATTTGTTCGAGTTTTGTATATATTTATGGGATTCAATATAAAATAAAATAGGATGCACGCAACACCAGCCGCAGAATTGTTTGGTTGGATAACTTGCTATTTAAGAAGTATTGGAATTGTCTTGGGCACCTTTAGACCTAATCAATGGAGCAAGAAAAGCTAAAGAGTATCCACAAAATAGAAAAAGTCTTTTCTGTAGCGTAGCAATATCATATAGATATATCTGAAATTAATTATATAATATATTGTGCCATATAAAATAGTAAAAATTTTAATTTAGAGTAATATGATAATTTTATATTAAAATGATGGTAAATAAAAAAAATGTTCTTATACTTGTGTGTGAGGTGGAAATCTTTTATTGAATATTATTATTGTTGACTATTTATTGGTTAAATATATTCAACTTTCTGTTTCATGACAATAGATTGGGTGTGGTCAATGAGTTGAATGGGACTTTGGTCCACAATAGATCTAATGGTCAGAGATCCAACAATTGATCTAACGTCTAAATGAGTTGATTTAGGTCGATAATCGTAAAACGGTGTGGCTGAACTCTTAAGGGCATGCGATATGTGCGTCCTTTTTATCAGCACGCATTTTTGAAATAGTTAATTAGCGTTTACGATCCACAATTCTATATAAATAGAACTACGAGAGAGATTTCTCGGTTTCTAAGATAAGTGCGTCCTCTTCAAACTTACATCATCTCAATAGTTAAAATATTTTGATTTGAAGTTTTTTTCTTAGTTGAATTACAAATTTGTTATAATTAATAATTTGATTTTGACATGATGGGAATATTTTTTTTTTTCTTATACTTGTGTTTGAGATGGAAATCTTTTATTGAATTAATGTTATTACTGTTGGCTATTTATTGGTTAAAATATATATTTTTTTTTTTTCGTGACAATAGATCGAAAAGATTAATAAGTTGAGTAGGGTGAGGTCAATTAGTTGATTAGGATTTCGGTCCACAATAGACTTAATGGCTAGAGGTCCAGCAATAGACCTAACGTCTAAATGGGTTAATTTAAATTAAAACTCATGCAACGCTATGGCTGAACTCTTAAGTGCATACGATAGGTGCGTCCTTTTTATCAGCACGTGTTTTTGAAATAGTTAATTAGTGCTTACGATCTACAATCTAATATATATAGAACTACAAGAGAGATTTCTCAGTTCCTAAGATAAGTGCGTCATCTTCAAACTTTCATCATCTCAATAGTTAAAATATTTTGATTTGAATTATTTTTTTTAAGTTGAATTACAAATTTGTTATAATTAATAATTTTATATTGAAATGATGGTAAAAAAAAAATTGTTCTTATATTTGTGTGTGTGAGGTGGAAATCTTTTATTGAATGTTATTATTATTGACTATTTATTGGTTAAAATATATCGAACTTTCTGTTTGGTGACAATAGACCCAAAAGTCTAATAAGTTGAGTTGAGTGGGACTTCAGTCCACAATAGACCTAATGGTCAGAGGTCCAGCAATAGACCTAATATTTAAATGGGTTGATTTATGTCGAAACTCGTGAAACGCTCTGGCTGAACTCTTACGTGCATGCGATAGGTGTATCTTTTCTATCAGCACGTGCTTTTGAAATAGGTAATTAGCGCTTACGATCTACAATTATATATATATATATATATATATATATATATATATATATATATATATATATATATATAATTTTGAAACTGGAAGGTTTTCTAATCCTATTCTATTTTGGTTATTCCATTAAGTCAAGTTTGGATTATGCTTAACCTTATTAAGATTATTCTTAATCTTAGAAGATTGACACTTCAGAAAACCCCACGAATTTGCTCATTAAGTCGGGTGACCAAATTTACGAATTTCGTATATTTATTTTGCATGTGCAGCAACACTTTCAAGAGCTTTTAGAATTTTGGTGGAAAAGATAGAGAATTCAAGCCATGGTGGAGATTATTAGATATGTCTCGAATTCTAGAACCGGAAGGTTCCCTAATCCTATTCTGTTTTAATTATACCCTAATCCTATTCTGTTTTAATTATATATCCTATTAAGTTAAGTTTGAATTATCCTAATCTTATTAAGATTATTCATAATCTTAGTGGATTCGTATTTCTAATTGTATTACGATTTAGCCACTATTATAAATATACCTTATTTTATTAATTTGGTGTGGCGGATGAGAAAGAGTATGGGTGTATTTTAGAATTATGGTTTTATGAGAGAGATATAGTTTGTATACCATTTTAATTATAATGAAAGTTTCTGTTCCGCCTTCGCCCGTGGATGTAGGCTAGTGGCCGAACCATGTAAATATTGTATGCTTTATCTTTCTTCTCTCTTTCTCGATTCTCTTTTGATATTTTTCGCGCCCGACGAACTAGATTTTTCTGCTTTTGTCATAACAAACTGGTATCAGAGTCGGATTGTTCGTTTGGATGTTTAAGATGTCGACGAAATTTGAGATCGAGAAGTTTGATTGCTCCAGCAGTTTTGCTCTACGGCAAGTTGTCGTTCTGATCCAGCAAAGGTTGTAAAAGACGTAACTAGAGAATGAGAAAATTGACACTTCAGAGAACCCCATGTATTTGCTCATTAAGTCAGGCGATCAAATTCAAGAATTTTGTATATTTGGTTTGCATGTACAACAACACTTTCAGGAGCTTTTAGGATTTTGGTGGAGAAGACAGAAAATTCAAACCAAGGTGGAGATTGTTAGATATGTCTCGAATTCTAAAATCGGAAGGTTTATAACCCTATTATGTTTTGGTTATCCCATTAAGTTAAGTTTGGATTATGTCTAATCTTATTAAGATTATTCATAATCTTAGTGAATTCGTATTTTTAATTGTATTAGGATTTAGTCATTATTATAAATATATCATTATTTTATTGATTTGGTGCGGCGGATGAGAAAGAGTACGAGTGTATTTTAGAATTAGGATTTTATGAGAGAGGCATATTTTATACAGTCTCCGCTCCGTCTTCACCTGTGGATGTAGATCAGTAACCGAATCATGTAAGTATTGTGTACTTTATCTTTTTTCTTTCTTTCTCGATTCTCTTTTGGTATTTTTCGTGCCCAACGAGCTAATTCTTTCGCTTTTGTCATAACAATATAGAACTAGGAGAGAGATTTCTCGATTTGTAAGATAAGTGCGTCCTCTTCAAACTTAGATCATCTCAATAGTTAAAATATTTTGATTTGAATTATTTTTCTTAGTTGAATTACAAATTTGTTATAATTAATAATTTTATTAGCTAAAAATCATTAATAATTGATGAAAATTATAATTCCATCCGAGTTGAAATGCACATAAGTAGTGAATTTTAATATATTAATTGCTTAATACGTGCTTTATTAGAATGGATATATGGCATTCAACATAAAAGCAAATTTTAATGATACCAGATTAATTTTAATGAGATGGTTTTAGCCCATGATAGGTTTTCGTGATTTCAAGTTATTTTCGATGATGGAATATGTTATGCGATGATCGGCTCTATTAGGAATAATATACTATGTTGAAAGTTGAAACTATATAGAAAATTACATTTTATCATTTTATAATTTTATTTACCTAATAAATGAATAGTCTAAAAATAAATGAATAAATATAAATATTATATAAAAAACTGTAATAAAAAACTTAAATATCAGATCAAAAAAATAATCTTATTTTTAATGTAAGAAGAATTTTTTATTAAAATTTAATTTAATTTGGATTGTTTTATATTATTGAACTTACAAACATAGTATATCGGCTATAAAATTAGTTATTTTTGATACCCTTTAATCACTTGGCAGATGATATTGAAAAATTATAAAATTTTGTTTTTAGATAGTTCCAATACAGAAGATCATGTCTAACTAAGCTGATCGTCGAATTAGATATTTCATTATTAAAAATAACTTAGAAGCACGAATATCTCGTGCTTTTAAAAGCACACAAGTTGTACTCTATGTGTGTGGGCTTCCTATTTTTTTAAAAGCATATACTTCTAACTTTTGGGCTCTTGGATCCCTAGGGGTTTATCAACTTCCAAATGTATAGTAGCTCGACTATATATATATATATATATATATATATATATATATATATATATATATATATATATATATATATATATATATATATATATATATTTTGTAGTAACCGTGAATTTTAAAAAGGTTTAAATAAATTTCTGAATTTATAAATAGCAGAAAATAAGTAAATAAAACCCCAAAAATATCGCTTTTTGATCGGGGTCTAATCTTGAAAATCCGAGTTCACCATTGCGACCGTCTCGTCGAAACATGAAAAATTCATATTCACTTGTCGACGATCCAACGGTCGGATCTTCCAGAAATCAGCGAAGAAATTGCGGGCTCCGCGACTTAAGTGAATAGTAAACTTGGTTTTCGGTCCCCTCTCGATCGACCGTAGGCCAATTCACTGTCTGCAAATTAAGACTACCAGTATGAGTAGTCGATCCTAGCTATTTTCGACGTTCTGGACGCAATGGCACTGACGGATTTCGTGTTTGGCGATCCGGGTGCATCGAAGTGAGTGTGTCGGATTGCGACTTACAGAACTAGATGGCCCGAGAATTCATTTGAGCACCAAATCGAACAAATGAGTAGCCTATCTTGAAGGTCTCGACGAGCCGGACGTCGTGCCGAAGTCTGTTTCGCATTTCGTCGAGCGAATTTTCTCGAGATGCGTGAAATGTACCGAAAAAGGGGGTATTTTCGAGAAAACTATAATATTTTATGTGCCAAACTGTTGGGGACTGAAACATCAAGGTGTTGGGTGCAATTTGCACTTACTATGAAAAGCCCGGAGGCTAGGGTCGTGTGTGAACCGGGTTTGAGGAAAATTGCAAAGAATCTTGCATTAAAGTTGGTTGCCTCTTGGACTGCTCTGGGCCAGAGCACGAAGAGTTTTGGGGTGTAGTACGAAGCATCAACTCCTCTTCATCTCCCAGATTAAGCCCCGAGTGCAGGGTGGCCGAGGAGTCACAATCCCATTGTTGTGAACTCGGGAGAGAGAGGGAAGGGAGAGAGTTGGACCAAATCTTTTCCTAAGCGGATTTGGAGTGCCCTGGGAGTTCCTCTGTACCAGTGGAGTGTTCCTGGAGATTGTCGTGGCCGCGCGTGGAGGAGGGACCAAAACCGGCTTCATCCCTTCTTCATCAATTCCGGCCAAGGTGAGACCACCCTAACCACGGTTTGTTTTAGCCCGAGACCCCTAGCAGTAGCTTCTATAGGTTATTAGGATGTTACATGCACAGTCCCGAGCCCCTATGCACACTGGTTGGCCGGCGGGGCCACACGCTCGCCGGAAACCTAGCCGAGCTCCGCCGCGGTTTTTCTCGGCAACTAGTGGACCAAATCGGGAACCAAAATCATGGGCTTGGACTGTAGGAGATGGGGATCAACTCCACCAAATTTGGTGGAGTTTGATCAAGCCAATCGGTTGCAGAACCAAACCCTAGTTTTTGGAAATATGCACTTCGGCCGAGCTTGCTGCTCCGGCGACGGCGCGCCTCCCCGCCGCCGGCCACTTGCCCAGAAGTGTTCCTGGGAGTTAGAGGAGTGCGCCCATGCTTTTGCATGGCAACCATGCAACCCGAAATGGTGGCGGCCATGGATGACCCGAAATGAAGTCATGTTGCGGCCGCCGGCGCTCCGGACAACTCCGGCCAGGGAGAGTTGGTCGGGAAGCTTTTATGGACCAGAGGAACATATCCATCCATGTGGGAGGGCTTCAAAATGCTTCTATCAAAATTCGCCATTAACGGGGTGAAGCTCGAAATGGAGCTTTGCTCCACCGCCGCCGCCGCCGTGCCCTGTCACCTGGCACGGGTCCAGGTAAGTTAATTGTGATGTATAGCAGCATTTTGATCAAGTAGTTGAGCCCCAGACTCCCTGGTTGATTGGCCACGATTTTCAAAGCATGGGACTTCATCTTCAACCTCAAGCCACGGCTAACCAGTGCAGCAAGCATGGCCCAGGCTTGCAGGAGAAAGAAGCTTAAACCCTCAGAAGCTTTTCCTTCCAAGTTGGAAGAGAAATGGTGCAGTGGTTGCTGAGAACAACCTGGGACTTGTGCTTGTGTGTGTTGTGTTAAATTGTGCACATTAGGTGTTTGTGGAAATGCCACAGAGAAGAAAGAGATGGATTCAGGCTTCGAGTTGAATATCAAAGTTGCTTAGAAATGTCCCCTGAGCTTGATGCTCACTTCAGATCAAGCTTGATCTGTGTGGACAAATGTTTGGTGCATTGCGAACTTGTGTGTGTGCAAGGTCTTGGTTCTGGTTGAACCAGCAGACCTGGGCTGCATCTAGGGCAAGCCCTGGGGTCCTGGCACTGTCCAGAGACTAGTTGATTCAGGAAGTTTTGTCTGAAAATGTATAGATTCAAAGTTGTGTTAAAACCAAGCTCAAATACAATAATTGCTTAAAAACAGTGTTTGGGTCTGTTTGAAATGTTGCAGCAGTGTACTCCTGGCTAATTTGGGGTCACTGGACGCGATGCTCGCGTTTATTTTGGGTTTTTATGAGCCGAAGAAACGAAAATGCGTTTCGGCTAGGTTAGAGAAGTAATTTATGGCCCGAAGTTTTCCTCGGATTTCGTGCTGCCACAAATGGGTGAGCACGGTGTTTAGCAAGTTAAATGTCACCTGCTGAAAGTAACGGTTCGTAAAAATGATTCTCCATTTAAGAGAACGAGCCAAAACGGGGTTTATTTAGTATATAATACGCAATATAAATAAGCCGAGGGGCTTGCTGCAATTGTAACAATATGGAAAAGTTAGATGAATGCTCTAAAACATTGTTGACCTTTCGGTGGGTTTCCCGGGGTCCTTGAAAAGCTAAACATGCTTAATATTACGTTAATCGACGAAATGGTCGATACGCGCTAGTTGCACTTTGAGGATTGGTAGATCATGAGTTGTCACCTGGTGTTGTTGTAGGCCCCAATCATCAGGAGCCAGCCCGTGATCCGTCTTGTGGTTATCGCGACCGTCTACCTTCTGGTGGAGTCGTTGTTCCTCCTATATACAGGTGGGTTTATCTTCGGTCCGCGTTTTATCAGGTCGGCCCTACTGGGTGCCGTGGTAGGTCGGACCCCTGTTCTTGGTGTAGCCCTGAACCTATGCTTTATCCTTACTATATGCTTTCATTCCAGCATTCAGTCATTACAGCTATATTGCTTAATTATACTAATGAGCCTTTTGTTATACTCTATTCTTCACTGCATGTTTAGAATAGGAGTTCTAGTACCTGGCATGATTTGCATCAGTATCGATATCCCAATGGGGATTCCCTCGGCTTCTCGCCGACTGTCCGGTCTACCGACCGTGGATTGAGATTTAGCATTATGATTGCTATTGAGTTTATACCTGCTCTTACTACTTGCTTGCATATCAGCACAAATCCTTACATCTGCATAGCCTTGATCCCACAGATGAGCTTTTATTATGCCTTGATTTCCAGCAGTAGTTATACATCATGCTTACGTTCCAGCAGTTGTTGATTACCCTATTGAGATATATCATGCTTTCTTCAGCAGTAGATATGCATTTTCCTAGACACATGCCATGCTTGATTGGTCACTAGCATAGTTCTATACCTGTCTCTATTAATTCTTCATTGCATATTTAGAATAGGAGATACTACTTCAGTATGTGGCATGTTATACTTGTATCCCGGTGGGGATTTTCCTCGGCTTCTTGCCGTCTATATGGTCAGTGGACCATGGTTTGAGCATCAGCATTATGATCGCCGTGTTGAGCCCGCTTTCAGTCGCGCACACCGACGGTTTGGCCACCATCACAGTATTCTTTACCGGTAGAGAGGTCTGATTGACCCGTGAGCCCTGTGGGGGTTATGATAGCTTGCTGGGTGTCCAAAAGTGGCTTTAGGCCTGAGGCCCCGATGACCAATAGTGGTTTAGCCTGAGGTCATTATGCTCCATGGCAGTTTAGCCTGAGGCCCTTGTGGCCAACAGTGGCATTTGATTGGGTATATTCGTGGTACTACCTTTGATACACCTTCTTAATATTCCTGCTTGTTTGATTACCTGCATTTTCATATCTGTTATAGATTTATCATGCATAGTATGATTGTGTTATATATGCATACCCTGTTCTATTGATCTATGTTTGATCATTTCCTGCTTGTCAGATTATCAGTTATAGTATGATCATTCTCTACTCGCCAGATTATCAGTGATAGTATGCCTATTTCCTGCTTGCCAGCTATAACCTATTCATTCCTACTTGTCAAATTATCAGTTATAGCATGATCAGCTTTATATATGATTACACTGCTCTGTTGATTAATCCATGATAATGGTA